>WNHD01013956.1:0-11480 GCA_011057455.1 Ganaspis sp. Gsp50 | reverse complement strand
CGCAAGTAGACTGACACCGCCACTGAGCCCATTTACAGACCCAACCCCCACCACTTGGATGGATCTCCTGTATATAGTCTTCTTGCTCGAACCTTTGAAAATCAATCTTCAGGTCTAATTAGAATTGTTGAAATAATCGATGTTTTGATTTATGAAGTATGCCGGTTTAATATTTTCGGCACTTACACACTTCTGTACACTATTAACGTCAATCAAATAAAATCTATCGCTCTTACGTTCAATGACCTAATGAGATTCAGAGTAGGGACAGGTCAATGACTTTCTTATAGGAGCTGTTCTCAAAAAAACATGAGAACATGATTGTAAATTTTTGAATACAAAAATTTTCCTTTAATGCGGATGTTTGACCGGAATTGGTTTCATCGAGAGCACATGCTCACGAAATTCTATCAGGAATAAATCCCTCTCCTCAGAAAAATCGAAAAATTCGTCGGGTAGCACGAATTCACTCGGAATTCTGAAGGTAGTGCCATTTCGTCAATCGAGAAAATCTATCGAACATCGTCAACACATAACGATATCCGTTGCGAATCGGTAAGGGTTCTACTATATCAATATGAACGTGCTGAAAGCCGCCATCAGGAGTTACGAATTGAGCGGGTAAAAGTATGTTATGTCTCGATATCTTACTTTTTTGACAATTTAAATAAACTCTACACAACTCATTCTTTTGCTTGTGCATATCGAGTCAAATAAATCGTTTTCGATTAATTCTATCCGAGATTTTGCCTCCCGGATGGGCTGAGTTGTGGAAAAGGTGAAAAACTCTTTCACGAAATACTCGAGGTATTTCGACTGAAACGTCGGAAATCAAAGAGGTGTTATCAATACCCCATTCGATTATCTTAAGGTTCAGAGAATTCTTACTATCCTACAATAGCAGCTTCAGCTGTTCATCATTTTCCTGCTCCTGCGCAAACTCAGAAAAACTAATATCTGAAGATAATTCTACTGCCTCGACTCGTGATAGACAATCAGCGATTACATTATCTTTTCCGGAAACATGTTTAATAATAAGGGACGTAAATTGCGAAAGAAACGAGATTCGTCTCTGCTGCCTAGGAGAAGCTTTTCCAGAGTTTTTTTATAATATAAACTAGAGGTTTGTGGGCAGTACACACCTTAAAATTTTGTCTCTTTAGGAAATACCAACAACCATCCATTGCTCAAGGGACGCGCTGGTCCCTTTTTTGAGAGTCGGTCACAACAGAATATAAGGGGGCTAAAATTTGGTCCGCATGACGTATACCACGTCTGTAGAAATTAACGAAACCCAAGAAACGTCTCAGATCGTTAATTGTTCAAGGCTTCGCAATGTCCGCAATACTATTGATCTTTTCTTCAGTGGGTATC
Source organism: Ganaspis sp. Gsp50 (assembly GCA_011057455.1). NCBI lineage: Eukaryota > Metazoa > Arthropoda > Insecta > Hymenoptera > Figitidae > Ganaspis > Ganaspis sp. Gsp50. The sequence goes on along the minus strand of WNHD01013956.1, from coordinate 10,106 downwards.
ACACTGTTCTGATCAATAATATGACCTAAAAACTCTATATTTGGAACCGAAAACACGCATTTTGACAGGGTAAGTTGAAGACAGGCATCTTTGAGTCCTTGAAAAACTACTTTCAGATGTTCCTCGTTCTCCTCAGAATTCGCGGACGCAACGAGGATATCATCAAGACAAACAAGAACAAAATCTAAATCACCTAAATCATGAAAAATGTAACGCTAGAATGTTTGTTCAGCGTTGCGCAGTCGAAAGGGCATGGCCAAAAATTTGAAGTGTCCAAAAAGCGTGCTTATAGCTGTTTTTGGAAAATCTTCCGGGAAAACAGGTATCTGATGATACGCCGCATGCACATCGAGTTTAGAAAAACAGCATTTGCCTTATAAATTAGCCGAAAAATCATGAAGGTATGGTATTGGAAAACGGTCTGGGACCGTAATCGAATTCAAAAGACTATAATAACCACAGACCTTCCAATCACAGTCTTTTTAGCAACAATGCAGATTAGTGGAGTCCAAGAGCTGCTGGAACGTTGGCAAATTCCTAACCTCATCATCTCACCAAATTGAGCCTTGGCTACTGTTAGTTTATCAGGTGATAAGCGTCTGGCGCGATGCGCCACTGGTGGGCCGTTGGTTTAATTACATGGTGAAAATCACCTTGTAATAAACTTATATTTGTTGCTTCGGAACTTGCTCGCCGGAAAAGTCCAGTTGGTTCTGTGATTGATTAAAAGAGGATTTAGAAGGAGAGTGCGTTACTCCACCCATTTATTTTTTCTTTATAATGAAAAGTCAATAAAGATTAAAAATGATTCCAGTAAAGTACCTAGGCTTTATTAAATAGATTTACAAACAACTCAGCAAAACTAAACGATTACCTATTTTCACTCACACCACATACACACTCCTATTCCTACGGATTTCTAATGAAATGCATCATACGCGAGATGCTTACAAACCAGTCGACTTCTTTATAAATTGGGGACTTACAAAGCTGATTTGGAGGATCGCCGATGATCTTTGAGTAGAAATCACAGGAAGCAGAAATTGGCACTTGCGGGGGGTGATTCTCCAGGTTCGATGTAGAGAGTAGGATGACCAGATCTACACAGGCACAGCACCAAGTTCTAGGACCCTCAGGCGTCGGTTTTCAATTACTCCTTATGCATCAAAGCTTCGCAAAGCACTTGTAAAAAAATTGATGGTGTTTAAAAGAGTTCGTGGGCGTCCCCACTAAACAAAGAGATGTGATTCACTTTAAAAAACACAGTGACTCGTGTAATTGACTTGTAAATTAATCCAATAGAGAGGTTTCTTCGTCACTATTTCGGGTCCGAGTCCCTTCTCCCTTTATTCACACATCACAGTTCTTAACTTACTGAGAAACTAGAATTTAGACTTAAAAATCTTTGTCTCCTGACTGGCAATGAACTTTATATTTGAGAATATTCTTAAATCTAGATAGAAGGTATAGTCAATGATGACACAAAACGTACATATTATGCAAGTTTATTAATTAAAGAAATAATGTTAGGGAAGGCAACAAAAAGTATAAGATAAAAATATAAAATGTAGATGCGAATTACATAGAAAATAAAAGAGAGAAAACTGAGCAACTCAATATAATTACAATAGCGTTCTTAGTCGATATAGGCTTCGCTAAAGGCGCAGCACTGGTTCTGTCCTGTTCTGGCCTGTCCGTTTCAAGCATTTATTTCGGTTCTGAAACAAGCTGAAGAAGAACACGACAATCTTTAATTTCTTGGCATAGATTTGCCACGATTAGTTACACCCGCTAATGATTGGGAATTTTCCCAAGCCGGAAATGACTGCTCGACACCTTCCCTACTCTTGTGCAACAATCCCTCCGAAGGGAGAGTTGCCAACTTTCGGTCGTATGGTTGGCAAGCAGGAGCTCCTCCATTGTCTCTCACGCTGACCTCTGGATGCTAGCAGTACTCGTCTCTCTCGCACCCCAGGTAGGCGTACCTGGAGATAAAAAGAGACTCCATCCATACGTTTTCCAAACTAATAGAGGTGCCCCACTATGAATTTGGAGTACGACTAGGTGATTCTTCACCGCCATGGCTCCGAATAGTACCTGAAGTGGGGATAGGTGCATCTCTACCGCAGACGCAGGTATCATCTCCAAGTCTAGGTTTTTTGGACGTTCGTGGATCGTCCTGGTGTCAGAGAGGGGGTCTGGTGGGAGCCCCGCACACATCCCCTCTACTGACCAGCAGTACCTCATAGGTGCTCCTTAGTGGTAACTGCCTTCTTGTAGTGATCCGGCTCGAGACCGAGGTGCTCCTCGTGTCTCGTCGTTGAACGACTGACTGGTCTGCGGTCGAACGCCAGATATTATACCTGGTCGCTCTCGGCCTAGGAGTAGGGATCAGAGAAATGTATTAGAGTGGTGGCTGTTCTCGCTTGATTCAACGATAATAAGAACCTATACTATAGCGTGGTTTCCACCTGATTGAATGAAATTCACATTCACATTATATATACGTATTCGTTAAGGCGTCGCACTTGAAAGCTCACTCTATGTAAGAGTAAGAACTCTCGACAGATTACTATGAAGGCGAAGTACATAGAGAATCCCCACAAACTATATCCACTCCTGCCCTCTTTAGGTATGAAAACCACCTTCGTAACTACTCATGCATCCGGGATAAAACCTAGAGTCAGACTCGCTCTAGCAAGCCTTAACAAGAATCCAACTATATCGACTTCCACCCTTTGCGACTTTCCACCATGGTTACCCATTGCTACAATCAAGCCTTGTAATATTTGGCAGGTGTCTGAATCAGGTGCGCCAGGATCACATTTTTCGATTCTAAGAACACTCCATTCGTCAAACACATTGTATTTGTAGTCGTACCTTTATGTTCTTTATGAAGATTTTCTAACCTATCGCTCCACGAGTAGGGATTGTTTGTTTGGATTACTAGTTTTAGTTAGTGTACAAGTACAACTAAACTAGAGGGTTTCTTCTGATCCGAAAATGTAGATTCATTAGACACTTTCCATTTGTTCTCCTTAATAAAAATAGAACTACAGTTCTCGTTCTTTATATGCCCGGTTCCCCTCATCTGCGCTCGACTGCTTCTCCTTCTTTCTGCCTTCTTCCGTTTCGCCCCCACCGCTTTCAACATTTGGCGCTGTGAGTAAGGTATGAGTGGGGGAACCTGCTTTCCTGGAAAGTCATTCCCCATGACCGGGCATATAGAGAACGGGGACTGTATAGCAAAGTGTGATATCAACCACTATCTCTCTAGTCTTAATCTTTGAAGGTCGATGAAGACTTTATATCGAGAGTATCTAGGTTTGTGTTAAGCAAATATTCTCGTACAAGTTAAGGTTCTTGGATCAATGGGACATCTGTGTATATTCATACATCTCTTCAAAATAGTAGAGTCACCTTTGTAGTGATGTAAGTTAGTATGAATAAAAGTAAGCTTGCATCTAGCTATTAGGGTTGCCGTTAACCCACCTCAGTTGTCCTTAACTCATTTTATATTTTGAAAATGACTTTCAAAGTCACTCTAACGAACTGGTAGAACGGTCCAAAGTCATTCGTTGCAAGGGCCAAAAGTGTCATATTTTTCTGTTTTATCCTCATTTGAAATGAGTTTTGGAACTTTTTGCAATAGAATTTAGAATATTCACTGTTGAAAGTTTCTCAGTGTAGTTTTAGATTCCTTTTGTTTTAATTTGGACACAGTAGCCAGCATAAAAGTTCAATTTACTAGCTAATATATTTTTTTTTATTTTATTATTCCTCTATGTATATCCTTTCGGGTTTTTAAACATATAGACCCCACAGTTCTATTCTATAAGTTCCCATCCCTTCCCCACCTAACTTGCGTCCGTAGCCGACTTTAAATAGAAGTCTTGGATGTATGATTTCGAAGTCTCGAAATAACACACAAACAAGTCCTCAACGTCAAATCTCCCGCTCTGAGTACCTCACGTGCCGGAAAAAACCCAGGGCTAACGGTCGCAAACCCTCGATCCGCTACCGCAAAGCCCTAGGCATTTTCCAACTGAGATACTCAGTGTGTTATTTACTAGCTAATATTAATATTAATAAATAATTGGACAAAATTACAAAATTTATTTTCATCCAGATCTTGAACATGATTTTAATTGCATTAATTTTAATTTATTAACATATTTACAATTACATATTTTTCCCAGTTCTAATCGATTTTATATCCGACATTAGCTTAATTTTTACTGTACTTATAATTTCTCTTTACAGATTGGATTTTAATCAATTTTATGTACAAAAAATTGCTGCTCGAGAAATAAGAAAAAGAACTTCTCAAGATATATCAGGATAAAGTATTTTTAAACATCTAAACTTAAAGAAAAAATAATTTATTTAACAACGCCCTTTTGTACACATTCTTTTTCACTAGCTATGAACTAGTGAACTTTACAACTATATTTCATCATATTTTTAAAATGTAAGTGAAACCATAAATTTCAATATCATTTGATTCAAATCCATTTTTGTATTTGTAATGTTTTTGATTTATACCTGCAATGTGAATCTACGTATATAATTAAATTAAAACATTTAAATTCAAGCAAATGTTTAAAGAAAAAATAAAATAATTTTCAAATAAAAACTGTACATAATTAGTAAAGTATTATTAATTTTAATTAATGTACTAACTTCCATTACAAGTCCAATAGTTTGGCGTTATAAAATTTGTATCAATTGACAATTCGTAGAATTAAAATTCTGGAAAATAAAGTTCAGTAGAGTAGAGTGTGGTAAAATAGCCGCTTCTGAATATTTTACTTTGTAAAATCTATAATTTTCAAAATATTATAAAATCTCAAACAGGTTTTAAAAGTTCAATTCTTTAGCTACCAAAATACTGTAGAACATTTTTACCTATCTTGTGTCAGAACTGAGCTATATCTGTTCTACGAAAACGTTACAAGTGGCTTTCTTACCTCACCAAGTGGGTTAAAAAAGCCAATTTAAAATTTAGGTAAAAAAAGGATAGAACTCTTTAGTCTTAGACGTTCCTATTTATTAATATATTTAAAACATTGTTATAAGGATTATTCCTAAACATTTTAAAGAAAAGACCACAGTTCTATCTTTAAAATTTAACTAGAAAATGAATAAAATCTTTATTTTTGGACGTTCTTATTTAAATTTATGTATTTAAAATATTATTTTGTCAACATTATCATACATTTTAACGAAAAAAATTAGAGGAATAAAGATGAGAAACTTAATTACTTGAAATATCTTTTATAACTGATTTTATTTTATTCGCGTCATGCTTAATCGTTTTTCTTTTATAAACACAAGGCATGTTGACAGAATAATAATAGGTTATAATTAATCGAAAGTTACATAAGTTTAGGTCGCTTTCTTACCTATCGGTTGCTTGGTTTTTTTACCTCATCACGACTAAATATGAAAAAGTTTATAATAAACCCGGTATCAGAATATAAACGAAAAATGACCAACATATACGTGTTACGTATAGTTTTCTTCTAATGAAAAAACACACTTGATTAATTCGTTTAAATATAAAAGCCAAATGGCTTTTTTACCCCACTCTACTCTGAAATATAAATTTTAGCATTTAAAAATTCCATTCAGTCAAAATTCTGTTAAATTGTAATTTAGTTCAATCGGAATTGTATAAAATAAAAATTGTATTAAATAAAAGCTCTATTAACTCAAAATTCTCTTAAGCGAATATTTTTCTAAATGAAAATAAGAATAAAGAACAATTGTTAATGGTTAATAAAATCTAATTCTGTAGGGCGAGAGTTCACATAAAATATGCTTAAAGGGCTTACGTTTAAAAGAATAATAACGTATGTAATTTAAAAAATAATTTCTGACTTCCGGAAATGAAAAAGCAACTCAAAAATTGTTAATTTTCAAAAAAAAAATTGAAATCGATTTTTGCCAAGTAAGGTACCTTTTGCCGTGAAGCGCCACAATTATGGTACGTTCCATGTCAAGCGGATCATTGCTCTGCACTTAATTCTATAGTGTCAATTGAAACGTATAAGAGAGTAAAACCTTCGTCTTGAAGTGCTATATTAACTAAAATCTCCCAATATATGTATTTAAATTCTCTTTTGTTATACGGCCCTGCTCACTAGTGCGCGAGCTGCTTTCTCTCGTCGCTGTAACAGCTCGTCCTCTCTCGTCACGTGGAAAAAATTCGTCAGTGTGGTAAACTGAACTGCATTTTAAAAATTCAAAATGGTGGATCCAATATGGTTGACACTTAACCTGTCGGTGGGCGTGTTCACCACTAAAAATACGATTTTTAAGACTAACTTGAAACTCGTTACATGATTGATTTTAGGGTCTCTGAATCCGACTCTATGAAAAAAATTTCAAAATTGAAAATGGCGGATCCAATATGGATGACGAATTTTTGAAACATTCATGTAAGTCATCCGAAATCGAAAAATCAAAAGTTCCGATATTGTGTATCTAAATTTTTTCTGGATAAAAAAAACATAATCCTACTGACTTTCTGAAAACTGGAAATTTTTGTGAATTATGATGGATCATTGACAAGCACGAAAACATATCATGCGACTCACACTTTTAGATTTTCAATCATGATTTTACGAACTAATCTAAAAATCACTCATTTTTGCATCTATATTTTTAATCATCGGTAGAGTAGAACGTCTCTACTTTCAACATTTTGGGAGGACTTGACACTATTTATATTGCTTAGAATTTTTAATATTTGTCTAAAGTATATTTAAATAGATTGACAGAACGCTCGAACTGAACTCTCTCTTAGTGGTAATTTGTTAAATATTAAAGAAAATTGAGAGTACAATAATTAAAGGTTAATATAATAATTAAAGGTGAATAATACATTTACATGAATAATTTATTTCTTAAAATCTTCATTTGAAAGATACAAAATAATTGAAATATATAAATATATCAGTCTTCTTATGTTCCCATTAAAATACCAGTAAAAGTTGGAGTTTTAGAAGAAGGAGCACTGGCTTGTCGAACGCTCATCTCCCAGGTATCTAAAAGCTGTGAAACTGAAAACTGCTTTGGAAGTTTTGAAATACGAGCAGTTAATGCATCTTTTACACCACTAAGAAATGCTGTAGTGTATTCATGTGGTGCCATTACACATCGCGGAGGTGTCAGTGGATAATCTGCTGGAACTGTTACAGAAACCGGTGGCACGCAAGGAAGGTGGCGGTCATCCAACCAACATATTAATTGAATGCATAGGGATCCATTCTGCTGTGCTGGATCCAAGCTGACCTATTCACATATAACATTGAATAAGATTTTCTATAATTACAGAAAAATATGTAACACGCTTTAAAGAGTCTAGTCAATATCCTTGAATTTATTTCTTTTCTACTACACAGTTCAACCTTTGCGTAACTATTCGTTGAACGGTTAACTGTAAAAATTAACAATTTTAGAGGGTCCACAACACTGCGATTCTAATTTGACTCGTGTATGACTTTAAAGTGTAGTTTATTATTTAGTTTTCATATTTCCATATGATTTAATCAATTTAAGAGAATTGACACGTTCAAGTTAAGAATTAAAAAAGGATCAAGTACGTTTAAAAAACAGTAGTTTTTAATTTTAAACAAAAATACTAGTTTCAATTTTTAAAGTAAAATTTAAGTGAAAACAGCTTCTGAACTTACTTTAAACCTTTGATCAAGTCTTGCTATTTCTCCTTGCAGAACATCGGGAATTTCACTTGTTGACTCCTCAACTTTTTGACACTTTAAAGGTGGTGGTAAATTCCTAAAAATAAGAAAATTAAAATTGAATCCAAAAAAATAAAGTTGTAAACACATCAATTTTAAATATCTTACTTAATTTCTGGACCAAAAAATGCTTCCAAACAAGGACCAAAAGTTCTTTGAAGGGTGTGATTGGCTACAGGACTTTGCAAATGTGTGCTAACTGCTTCCAAAAGTGGACTAAAAAAGTGACTTTCCTTCAATGTTGCAAGAGCAGGTCCAACACTTCCATCACCTCTTTTAGAAAAATCCATTTTTTCTAAAGCAATTTCACATTTTTGTAAAGTTTCAAGCGGCATTCTCTTAGATGGATTAGATAAAATTTCGAGAAGCTTTTTCATTTTTGCAGTTTTATCAGCATCTGTACATAATAATAAAATTAAAAAAATTAATGTTATTGAGTACAGAGCAACTTTAATAAACTTGAAGTACAAATTATGAAAAGGGTCCTCACACACACGTTTATTCAAAAAGGAATCCCTCAGCACTTTCTTTCCTCTCTCTCCTCAATTATGCAAACGTGTAAGAAAAATCATGAAGTCACGAAGTGTACGAGTAATGGCGGAGACTGAATAACATTTTTAGCAACCAGCGGATTCCCTCTTTTTTACTCTATTTATCACAAACTGATACCCATTTTCAAGTTTTATAACCATAACGCTAACGTTAATTTTGACGAATTCAAAGCTATAGAAGTCAAGTTTATGAAGGTTGCTCTGTAGTGATTTTAAAATAAAATAATGTAATAGGGATTCTTACTTCCTTCTCCATTTGATCTAGTAACCATTTTTCTCAATGGTTCAATATACTTTGTTAATCTTCGTAATGTTTCTTTGTAAACGTGATCCTCCATGGGACTGGGTGCAGCTCCCATTCCTGCTGGAGTATTTAATGAACTACTGGGAGAAGGAGCCATGCCTAAGAAATAATTATGAAAACAATTATATATATATGTATAATTATAGTTCGCCGGTTTATTTTTGTTTATATTTTTGCTTTACCAACCCCATATACCCTCGGATTCTTCCCCGAGGGATCTGTATGTAGATTTTCCCCAATATTCTCTAAGCAAAAAAAAAAAAAAAAAAAATTGTATCGATTTATAAATCTCCATTTTATTAACATGTACATATAACAATATTTACTTACCAACAGATCGCTGTCCTGAAAGAACTGATGGCTGAGACATTGGAGAAGGAGCTAAAGCGGGTGAAGGTACCATTTGGTTGCTAAAGATAGAAATATTATAATTAGTATTTAAAAATTTTTTTCAGTTGATATAGGATTTTCTAAAATAGCTGTAAAAAATGTCTCATTTTTTACTGCATGTATAATATGCAGGAAAGTTTATATTCCTACAGACATTGCGGTAAATTAGTTGAGCAATAATGACGGGGTTACGTGTAACTGAAGCATTGGGTGCAACACCCTATTATAAATTCCAATATCGGATCCAATGTAGGATTTAATATTGGATCCAATATAGGAACCAATATTGAAATTTGAGCTCAGATCCTATATTGGATCCAATATAGGTTCCAACATAGTTTCCAATATACTTTCCGATATAGTATTTCATTTGCATATGGATTTCTAACTTTTATTTGTATTTTATACTTTCTTAATAATTTGGAAGGGAGATTAAAAATATTTGGAGAATATTTCATATAAATATATACAATAAAAATATATATTATATGCATGTATATATAAGCATATATACGTTCATTTTAAATAACTGATAAGTCGAAAATATGCTCTCTACTAATATCTGTTGAAATTAAACTCAAAATATCACAGTAATAATACGATACAATTTAAGAAATGTCGATAACCTAAAAGTTGTTAATCTCCACTTACTCAGTTATTTCCAAAGACAAGGTCAAGAAAAACTTTATTAGCAGTTATATTTAGTGTACCTACATTAACACATATTCTCATATTAAACACTTAATTTTACCGCACAAAAGACAAATATTATGATTATTAAGTATTTAAAGACGAGTTTCAAGATTAGAGGCACGCTTGTATACACGTGGCACATTGACTGACGCCATTGAGGCGCAGCTCACAGCTGAGCTGAACTATATTATTCAAATTACATACCAAAATTAACTTTTAAATATTTGTATATAAAAGAATGAAATTCATTAACTAACAATTTATACTTGTAGAGATGTAACATTCTTATAAAGTGTATAATAAATAAGTAAAATATCCCAGTATTTAAATTTAATTATTAATTTGATTATGCAATTTGGATAACGTAGTTCTACTCAGCTGCTCCTCAATGGCGTCAGTCAA
>WNHD01013947.1:0-11045 GCA_011057455.1 Ganaspis sp. Gsp50 | reverse complement strand
AGTTCTTTTAACTACTTTATGGTAGTCAATACACTCTTTTAAATTGAGTTGAGGACCTATTGTACTACTCAGAGTAGTTAAAAAGTAGTAAAACCTACTACTTCTTTTTCAGTGTATGGACAGTTATCCAGATATTGTATCAGTTACAATCTAGATTGTACGGATCAACATAAAAAACTCTTGTAACGTCTTTCAGTACAGCAAGATGATGATTGTACATCTTTTTTTAATTATTAAAGTACACTGAAAAACATTTCTGGTTAAATATGCCCTTACTACTTTTCTGGTTAAAGTAACATTTTGTCAAGTTAACCAGAAGTTTGCTTAAGGAACTAGAAGTTCTCGTTAAAGAAACTAGAAGTTCTGGTTACTGTAATTAGAAAAAGTAGTAAGAGAAAGTAGTAGAAAAAGTAGTAGAAAAAGTAGTAGAAAAAGTAGTAGAAAAAGTAGTAGAAAAAGTAGTAAGAGCATATTTAACCGGAATTCGAGTTATTTTAACCGCAGAAATTTTTTTGAGCGTACCGCTCATTTTTCTCAGTGAAACATGTTTTTTCTGTTTAAAAATATTTTCAACAATTAGATAATTATATATTTTGTTCTCTAAAATATATTTGTCATTTCTTGGAGGTTTTTATCAAAGCTTGAAGCTTTTATCAGTACACCAAATGTATTCTGGCATTCTACCGAAAGATGCGCACTGTAATTGCGAACACTGTATCTATCTTCTGTGTTTATTGTCCTGAACGTAATTACTTTCAACTGAAGTGATGAGAAAACACTTCTTGTTCTGCAACTTGCAACATTTCAAAATCAGATACGAGTAAAAGCTTTTTTAAATTTACTCAATTCACTGACACTTAAATATTCAATTGATTTGATAAAATAGACAAAACTATTATTTATAATTTTCTTGATAAATCATGTTTATTATATTTTTTACCAAAAAGTGTTTGTTAGTTATTATTATTTTGTATTATTTTGTATTATTTTGTATTATTTTGTATTATTTTGTATTATTTTGTATTATTTTGCATTATTTTGTATTATTTTGTATTATTTTGTATTATTTTGCATTATTTTGTATTACTTTGTATTATTTTGTATTATTTTGTATTATTTTTTATTTGTTAGTTGAAATACATATTATTCCGTAGTTTGTTTATTATTTTTGTTTTTGAATTTGTAAATCCACTTACACGTCAGTAGCATTCCTTTTTAAGTAGAAATAGCGCGTTATGGTCAGACAAGTACATTTTTCATCATAAAATTTAGACATAAATTACCTTTTGTACTGCAGCTGAGGTGTCAGTAACACTCGCAGTAGAGAGATCTTTCACCATAAAAACTATTTTATTTGTAGTTAATATTGTAGTCTACAATAAAAGCTGTACTTAAAAAATGATGCACACAGGAATATAAAGAAATGTTTCAGAAGAAAAAAAATATATATATAGGTTCAAATCTTACTCTATACATACACATGTGAACTTCTCGCATCGTTGGCACTTACAAGTTTCTTGAAAAGCTTTCATTATCGAGAGAAGAAGTCCGAATAACTCGATCTATTGCAGTTGAGTAGAAAACGGAAAGCTCACTATGAAGAAAATAAGTAGAAATAAAAAACTATAGAAATATGTCTATCGATTCAACTTTGGTTCTAAGGATTTCGCTTTAGCTGTCTAAAGTGTTCATATTACTTGACATAAACTCGAGAAAGCATTTCCATGTTTAAAAATATCAAAAAGGAGTATTCAAAATGTTACTAAACTAATACTCGCTTTATATAGTATACAGTATATATATATATATATATGTACCCATATATTCTACAGTCTTGAGAATCTTGCCTTTTAAAAAACTGAAATATTTAAAATGATATAATAGATGGAATTTTTTACATCTCGCGAAAATTAGATCAACTTCCCAATGCCGGTGACAGAAATTGCCGTGTTTGCATTTCACTTGTAAATGCAATCGGGCTTGAAACCAGCCCTCAGAGGAATACGAACGAACAAATAGTCGTTACCATCCTAAACCTTGGAACATCCAATTAAAATCCCTTTTCCTTTGAAGCTTTTTATTATTTACACTAATAGATACTTTTTTAAAAAAAATTAACACATTTCCGAGCAGTTCTTCCAGCATTTTGTCTCAGAGAGGTTGACTCTTACATCAGTTTTAGTGAAAAAATAAAACTATAGATTGGAATATTTTTAATACTTTGTGTCTTTTTATGTCAAACGCTTTTTTATAACGCTTTAGTGTTATAAACAAAATTTCCATATTATAATCAATACTTTGTACTTAAAAAGCAATTAATTTTACATTGAAAAATTAATTGCCTTTTAAGTTAATATTACGCACATGTGAATATATTATTTACGTGGATTACATGAAACAATAAGATGATTTCTATACTTCAATTTTCTACAATAGTTTTAAAACAATACACAGAAGAACATTTCTCGAAGTCGTTAAGATTTGAACTTTGGTGTTGAACGAAAAACTTATCGTAAAAGATAAAGTCGCATCTATACTAGGAAACCTTAATATTGAAAAATGTGAAGTACTTTAGTGTGGAAAAGCCATTCTTGTATAGAACTGGAACAGTGCCAAAATACATGTCTTCTATTTTTTAAACCCTAGAATCAATTCTACTCGACCTCAGATTTTACTTCTTTTATTACTTTCTTAAACAAACCATTTATTATGTTTGTTCGTGTAATCTAGCAAGCCCCTGAACATTCAGATGTTTACAGTTTGAGAAGAAATCAAATATAATAAATGAAATGAAAAAATGTGATAAAAAATGTATGTATGTATGTATGTATGTATGTATGCAAATTTTTGATAAATGTTAAACAATTATTCTTTCTACCACAGCTGATACTAGAAAATAATAAATACTACACTGAGAAAAAAATATCTTTTAATTTAAAGAAATAACTTTCTTTGACTTGTATCTTTGACTCAAATTTCATTTTTCTTTCATTTAAAGAAATTTTCTTTGATTCAAAGAAATTTTCTTTATTTCAAACAAATGTATACCTTTAATTCAAAAAAATATTTCTTTGACCATATATCAATACTAGAATTTCTTTGATTTAATGCAAAAATTTCTTTAAATAAAAGAAAATTGCATTAAATAAAAGAAAATTTCTTTAAATCAAAGAAAATTTCTTTAAATCAAAGAAATTTTATTTGATTCAAATAAAATTTCCAAACTTTATTATTTTAGGTTTTCAAAGAAACCTGTTTTGAATTAGAAAGAAATTTCTTTGATTTAAATCAGAAAAGTCAAAGAAAGTAATTTCTTTAAATCAAAAGAAACTTTTTTCCGAGTGCAATAAAAATTTATTTTGAAAACTTGTTTTTTGTTACGTTGTTTCGAAAATCGAACAAATATTTTTTCCAAATTATCGTAGGTGTAAAATGTCATGTATATCGTTTCAGAAAAGATAAAATCATTGAATAAATAATCTTTAAAGACATTGTGCAATTAAGTAAATGTCAGAAAGCATATTTTTCAAATGAGTTTTCCAAGTTTAAGAAATTCAAGGTCCAATACAGTCATTTATATTATCAGAAGACAAAAAGGCAACAGTGACGTTAATCCTGACTCTCAGAAGCAAGTGAAAGAGTGGCTTTAGATTTTTCAAGTCATTTATCAAATGTATTTGGCAGTGAGAGTTTCATTTATTTTCCTACTTGTATTTGGTTTGTCCAAAAACTGTAATTTACACAATACTGAAAGTGATAATGTGAATAACGCGAATAATGTGCATTTTTACGAAAAAGTGAACAATGTAAATATAAACACAAAATGGAGCAATTACACATATTATACATTTACTGATTTGAATGAATCAATTTCTACTGAATTAACAGACAAAGCAGTAGAGGTAGACTGCTTTGGTCTTGGATTAAAATTCGCAAAAATTTTGGCTTCGTTTTTCAAACAAAATGAAAAACAGATAAGTCCATTGTTCACCACATTTTACATGCGAACTCGACGCAAGTCTCAAAGAGATAAAGTCATGATCGGTGACCAGTTTGGACTTGAGTGGACAGATTTTGACATTCGACGTAAAAGTGTTGTGATTGTTCACGGATTTTTGTCAAATGGAGATGAAGATTGGGTTATAAATATGGAGAAAGCATTTCTCTTCAAGGTTTCATTTATTTACTTAATTATTTAATTATTTTTATTTGAACGATTTTTATCAAGAAGTCAATTTGAATTCAGGAAGATGTCAATGTTATCGTAACTGATTGGAGTAGTGGAAGCAATACGTGGAATTATTACAAAGCCGCCGTTAACACCAGAAACGTTGGATTTTTCATAGCACAGTATACACAATAAACAATTTTTCTATTTACCATTCATTATTATTCATCAATTGAAATTTTTCAGTTATATTTGAAAATAAAAGTGTTAAAATAATTTTAAAACATTTCTGTAATTTAAAAGCAAAATATTCTTTAACTTATACTTCAATGTGTGTTTCCATTTCAATTTTTAGCTATTAGCTAAAATTATTATTATTATTAATTATTATTATTAATTATTATTATTAATTATTATTATTAATTATTATTATTAAAAAATTTATTATTAGCTAAAAAAATAAATACATAATTTTCAACATTATCTCTGTACCAATATCTTCACATCACTGTTTAAAAGAAAAATAGAATAACAAAGGCATATCTTTTTAAAAGATTGTTTGACCACATAGCAAATTGGACAATTGATTCTCAAGGACCTTCTAAAGATGAGTGGGGTGGCATTCATTTCGTGGGACACAGTCTAGGAGCACATATTTCAAGTTTTGCAGCAAATTTAATGGAAAAATCACCAAGAAAATGGAAAATTCATAGAATAACAGGATTGGATCCTGCTCAGCCTTGTTTCAAAAATTTAAACACAGATTTGTATTTGGATAAAACTGATGCCGAATTTGTTGATGTTATTCACACAAATGGTCGATTTTTATCTAGCCTTGGATTGGGGATTCCACAACCAATTGGTATCTATAATAAAATACGATTTATTAACAATATATAACAATTTCATTTAATATCAGGCTAGAATCCAAAAAATATTTTACGGTAGACCGATTATACTATTTTTGTTCCTTATCTCTCTCGCATGCATTCATTTTTCATTCATGTGTACAAATTTATATGAATATATGTATTTTCAAATTTTCGAGTGGGGCGAACATCCCCTATACGATAATTTCATAAATGCACACAAATATCAAATAATAAATCCTATGGGGTTTATATCTGACCCTGTAGGGTTTATTTCTGATCTCATAGAGTTTATATCTGACAAAATGTATATTCTCAATCTCGATGCAAGGATACTAATGCACTGTCTGACTAATACTATAAGTAGAAAACAAAAAGATCGTGCGCCTAACGTGTTATTGCATGGACCCCTCAATTGATTAAAACTTTGAATTTATGCTTCTTAGATTGCGATTTAGAATATTTTCGAAAATATTTACGATTACATTAAAAAGCATTAATTAATTAATACATTAAAAAGCATTAATTAATTAATACATTAGAAAGCATTAAAGAGAATCGAAAAGAGTAATTATTATAATAACTTATAATGACGTAAAAATTTACTATAGGACACGTGGATTTTTATCCAAATGGAGGAAAAGTTCAGCCTGGCTGCGAAGCTACTAAATTACACAAAATTCCACTTCCACAATCAGGTAAATATACAAAATTTCAACACTGAAAGAATTAACACGATAATATTAACTTGAATAAAAATGTTTACAGTCATAAATCAAGCCATTTGTTCCCATGGAAAATCTCATTCTTATTTTACTGAATCGATAATTTCATTAGCCAATGATAATTGTACTTTTTGGGCTCATCATTGGGACTTGAGTTACAGACAAGCAATTAAAATTATCGACGAAAATTGCAATGTAGATAACTGTTCACAAATGGGAATCAATTCAATTAATTATCCGCAACGAGGAACATTTTTTAGTCTCGCTTCAGCAACAAAACCTCATTGCAGTAAGAAAAACATTTCTTAATAAAGTTGATTACTGTTTAATTGTAATCTCGCCACAGAATGGTGTCATAAAAGTGGGACAAAAGTGTCTTACGTCTTAAATTAAGACATTTTTTGTGTCTTAGTCACCAAATATGTCTTAATTTAAGACGTTTTTGATCAAAATAAGACACCATGTTTTTGTAGTGTAGTTGTGAAAATTATCAATCCGTACTGAGTGATAAATTCATCATAATAATTAACTATGTTTCATGTTAACAAATTAATTAAAGTTGGGATTGAATTTTCAGACATTCAAGCAGCAGATAAAGATGAAATTTTAAAACTCTTGTATGATGATTTAAAATCCGAAGCTCTTGATTAAGCTCTTGTTAAATAATAAGGTAAATATGACATGTTATTTCAATCAAGCCAAGTTTATTGCTGAATTAATTAATCAAGGTGAATGAACTTTCATCTTAATAAAGAATAGATTATTTCTTTTAATAATATATTTTCTAAATAATATTAAAATCACATCCTAAAATCCGTCTTCTACCTATAATACAAAACCTGTATATTCGCTTAAAGTCTCTTTTAGCTTTGATCCTTAATAAATTATTAGTAAGCTACATATAAAATTAGTTAGAAAATTAATTTAAGAAAGTTTCATAATTAAAATATAAATCAATCTTAAAGCAATTAAGTTGTCAGTTAAATATTATATTTAAGATGGGCCATTTTCTTCTTCACTGTCAGAGAAAGGACCTTGATTTTCGATTTCAGAAGGAAGATCAGATTCCTCTAATATAACATTGTCAATAGGTGGCAAGCCCTGCAACAATCTTGCTTGTTCCTCGATATCAGGGATTTTCTCGTGAATCAGTTTCTCCACGTCAACCTTATCTAGCTCAGTTTGTATACGTCTCGTAATTGGTCCTTCGATAGCATCCATTATTTGGTACCTTCAATGAATACAGCAAGCTTTGATCATTAATTCCAATAAATCAGAAACAACTCGTTATTAAGTTGCTCAATTTACATAAAACTAATTGAAATAGCAAAAATAGTCAATCTGAATCACAAATTGAATTTTTTAAACTACGGTTTTTCAATTTAGATACATTACACAATGAAAAAGTCTCTCTCAAGAAGCCAGCTTTTTGTTTTAAAGTAATTTAAACAAGTAAAACAAGTAAACAATTTTATAATTGTTTAAAATTTAAACAATTTAAAATTGTTTACAATTTAAACAATTTAAACAATTTAAACAATTTAAACAATTTAAAATTGTTTACAATTTAAATAATTTAAACAATTTAAACAATTTAAAATTGTTTACAATTTAAATAATTTAAATAATTTAAACAATTTAAACAAATTAAAATTGTTTACAATTAATAGAAATAATTGATGTTAATATAATTCATGGTTAATTAAATTGTTTACAATTAATAGAAATAATTGATGTTAATATAATTCATGGTTAATTAATTACACAGTAACCAGAATTATGACAATTTTAACCAAAACTGTTTTGTAACTATATAGAGAAATTTTAGAATAGAAAAATAAACTGTATAGAAACTACGATTGACTAGAATTCTAGTTGATTTTATTGTAGAATCACAATGAGAATTATATATCTTAAACAAAAATTTAATCAATAAACTAAACTTTAATGTATAATTAAAAAATGTAAATAAATATACAGTAAGGGAGTTTTCAAATCAGTAGAAAAAGACAAATATGTGAGACACGTATTTTCAGAGAGTGAATTTTCTACTCGAGGTTCTCTTTTGGTCCGACTATTGCTGATTTTTCTACTGCTTATAATTTAAAATTTTTGCATTGTACTGCATAAATGAAAACATACTCTCTAATTATTTTCACGTGTTTCACTTATTTTGACTTTTATTTATTGTATGTATAAAAAATTGTATAAAATGATTAAATTTGGAGTTTCACCTTAAGAGATTTGGCAGAATATTCACTGCTGCTTCTATAACATAGTCTAAAGTTCCAGCTCCATGTATCCTAGTTTGAATATTGCCCAGTTCAAGATCCAGTTCCTCTAAAGTGGCACGTTTTCGTGTGTCCAAAGGTTGACTGAGGTTGACTTGAACTCTAAAGTAATCGACAGTAAAGGATACGGTTCCTGTTCTAGATAAAACGCCTCCTATCATACTAACATCCCAGTGAGTCCTTCCTTCTATCTCCTGAGTGCCTACATCCAAAACTGCATAAACCTAAAATTCGTGTGTTATACCGAAAGTATTAAATAAAATAATAAGACAATATTTTTAAATATATTGAAATTTTGTAACAAAGATCAACATTTATTACTTTATTTATTTATTTCTCTTACACCGAGAAAAATAATAGGTACTATTATATAGTATATAATACCAATTAAATACTATATAATATATTACATAGTATATAATAGTACCAATTATATACTATATAATATATTACATAGTATATAATAGTACCAATTATTTATATATATATATATATATACTATATATTAACTACGTAAATATAGTCGGATAAAAGGACCACTAGTTTTGTTTGGTTAAATTTACTATGTAATTAGTTAACTTTACTAGTGCCTTGGATAAGATAGCAACGTAGAAGGTTGATTCTACCAGTTTCTGTAGTTAATTTTACTAAACGTAACACTTTTAAGTAATCACTAAATAATTTCTTATGTATTATTTACTTATAATAACTACACGGAAAAAACTATCCAGTTATTCCAACTGGATAGTTTTTTATCCAGTTGGAATAACTGGATAGTTTTTTACGTGTATTTAAATTACTATTTATTATATACTTTTATTTTTCCCTGTGTACTGCTTGCAAATAATCGTGTAAATTGATATTGTACGAGCTAATAAAATATTTACATCAAATAACAAATTAATCAAATTTATTAAGTAATGTATTGATTACTTTTATTTACCCCAATACAACTAAAATTTATTACAAACGTTACTGTGCACGAATATTGTGTATTTAAATGATTTATTAAGTTCATTGTTATCTATACTGTTGTAATCAAATTGTTTATCAATTTTATGGCAAAATAAATCAAAAGTTTATTATTATTTCATTGTTTCTCTTACTATTACTTCAATTATAGTTTTAATACTTCTCTTATTTTACTTCAATTATTTTGTCATTTTAATTATGAAATTTTGTTTGAAAAGGGGAAAATTTAATTTAATCAAAAATATATAACTTGTACTAACTTCAAAGAACAATAAAGTGTTGAGAAATACAAAGCACTCGGAGAGAAAAAGATACAAAAGTAGAAAGCATTGTGAAGACAAGAATAAATTAATTAAAACATGTTTTTCAAAGCTTACAGTTTTATTTTCCATAGAGAGTGTTATGTTGCCCATGCGATAGAAACTGGCCAATCCTGTGACCCATGTGTGTGATGATGTCACAGTAAAAATGCCTACACTTTGACTGTAATCTTTAACCCGATATGGATCGTAACCCATTTCCGAAACCTGCTTTCGAGCCTCAGCGACTGCCATGTCAAAAGGAGATATTGAATTTGGAAAATATTGTGGTAGCTGGGAAATTTGGCCATTGACTTCACCCCTAAAAAATAAAATTGCCCTCAAATAAGTAAATAGCATTACTGCCTGGTATTCTATTTATGCCTGGTATTCTATATTTTATATATTTATTCTATTTATAATAAAAATGGTTCAAACTGTTTAATAATTAAAATTGTACTTAAAATTTAATAAATGAAAAATGTACAAAACATGCAAAACAAATTATATACAAACATTGTGATGAATCAAAATGATATGTGACGCTCCACGAGAGAAGGGACCTTATTCGCTCTTGAGATAAGGTCCCTTCTCTCGTGGAGCGTCACATATTTAAATTTTAGTGAAACAAAATTGCAATATTGTGTTACAGCAATACAATTTCAAGACACTTGTTTCCTTTTATTTAAAATAAACTTTTCGTAGATTCAAAAAAACTTTATTTAATAAAAAGACACTTAAATGAAACACAGAAAAAAAATTGGTTTAATTCCGTTTCGTGTTATTTTGAACCAATGCTAAAGTACATAGACAGTGGCACCCTCTCACTGGATTATATTTGTTTCGTATTGTTTTAACATGATCTTAGGGTTAAAGTAGCACTTTTTATTTCTAGTGAAGATAGGCCTAATCAAAGAATGTCTAGATACTGACATAGGAGCAAAGAAGTACTTGTTTCAATTACAGAATAAAATTTCATTAAAACCTTTTTAAGACAAAAACATATTCTTTCATTTTAAGGAAAAATTTAATTAATTTTAATTGAAGGAAACAAGTGAAAGAAAATGGTTTGTTGGGATTTACAAAATATTTGTTATTTTTCATTTCAGTTTCATATAATGAAACAAAGCTTTACTGGCTTTCTAGTAGTATTTTGAATGAATGGATTTTTAAAACGAGAGGGTTGTCAGATCTGCATATATTATTGATTAAAGATGCTTTATGGAAGCAAACGAATAGTGGCTTCATTATTTTTTAAAAGAAACTCGAAATGTTGTTTAAAATGCCTCTCAGTAGAGTTCCTATATTGTGAGAATTAAGCTTTGTTTTTTACCGTTGAGATTAGCCCTCAAACAGTTTACAGTTTAACGACCTCGTATTGCGAAAGTAACAGCCTTATTCTGGGAGCATTGATTTAAGCTCTGACAGGCAACCACTACGCATACATACACTGTCGACAAGAATTAAGTCTAGTGGAGAATAATACATTTTACTGCACGAAACTCGACCTGATTATACTCCAGAATACTTTCAGAATTCAATAATTCCTCAATGCTCAAAAGTTCAAAAGAAAAAATCTTACACGTATAATTATAATATATAATATAATAATTATTTACAATTATAAATATACGTAATTATTTACAATTATAAATATACGTAATTATTTATAATTATAAATAATTACGTATATTTATAATTATAAATAATTACGTATATTT
>WNHD01013939.1:0-11187 GCA_011057455.1 Ganaspis sp. Gsp50 | reverse complement strand
AAAATCATTTATATTACTTTAAAAAACTTCAAAATATTTAAAGACACTTGAAAACAGTTCAAATATTTTAAAAGTATTAGTATTTTAAGTATTAAATAAGATATAACACGATTTAAAAAATAACTAAGTACTTATTTTAATTACTTTAAAATACTTCAAAATATTTATAAATACTTAAAAATACCTTAAAAAAATACCTTAAAAAACCTTAAAAATATTTACAAATACTTGCCAATGATATAAAAGACTTCAAAATACTTTAAAATATTTAAAAACAGTTAAACATCCTTCAGACTATTTCAAAATACTTCCAAATATTTAAAATTATTTAGAATTTATTTAAAATATTTCAACATTCTTAAAACTACTTTAAAATACTTCAAAATACTTCAAAATACTTCAGAATATAAAAATTATTAAAATTACTTTAAAATATTTATAAATACTTCCCAATGCTTCAAAATATATTCAAAAAATATTTAAGATCTCTTTATAATATTTCCACATACTTCCCAATAATTTAAAATATTTTAAAATACTTAACAATATTTCAGACTAATTCAAAATACTTAAATTTACTTCAAAATATTTCCAAATATTTTTCAATTTTTCAAAATTTTTAGAAATACATAAGTATTTAAAAATACTTAAAACTTATCTAAAATACTTCAGACTACTTTAAAATACTTAAAAATAGTTAAAAACATTTGAAAATACTTAAAAATATTTTTAATATATTCCAAAATACTTAAAATTACTTTAAAATACTTCAGACTACTTCAAAATACTTCAAAATATTTTAAAATACTTTAAAATGCTTAAAAATATTTTAAAATACTTTAAATTGCTTAAAAACTATTTTGAACTACTTCAGACTGCTTAAAATACTTTAATTTACTTCTAAATATTCAAAAACACTTAAAATGGTTTTAATATATAATAATAATTACCTTCAGTAATTTAAATTCTATATAAAATTATTTTTGCAGTAAGCCTAAGGCTAAGAGCATTAATTGAAAAAGCTTTCATTTTTTCAAAAGTAATTCAAATTCTTACAAAATATTGAAAAATTCATTTTTTAACTTACACACACTCTCACATACAAAATATCATGAAAATTGTCTATTTTTCTAATGAAAAAATGATGTACTTATTACGTTCTTTAAGTCTTTAAATATTACCTCGAATATTAGAATGTTATCTTTTTTTCCTCTTTCCAAAATCCCCTTTTTTAAAATTAAAAATCCCCTTTTGCACCTAAAATTGAACGATAAAACGACTGTGATCCCTAGATAAGGAATATTTACATTTGAATAATGAGTTAATTAATTCTAATTTAATTTGTCAATTTCATTTATGTTAATTACTTTTATGTCAATTTCATTTATTTGTTTTTCATTAATTTTAATTTCATTTATTTCACTTTCTTTTATTTCAATTTCATTTAGTTTAATTTCATTTTTTTTTCGACATAATTTAATTTCTTTTTACTGATTGTGAGAAACGTATTATTGAAACGTTCGCGTTTTATTAAAATACATATCTATTGTTTTTTGTATTATTTTTTGTACTATTGTTTAGTGAATTTTCGATTCTAGTGATTTTTCAATTTTAGTTTCTGAGGAATCAAATTTAAGTCCTTCGGACAATGATGACTGGCTAAATGTTAATCCAGTGGAACTAGACAAGCTTTTAGGAGAACGTTGGACTGATCGTAAAAGCAAAACTGAAAAACAGTCTTCTCAAACTCTTAGAAGAAAGATACAAACTTTCTTGAAGGAATCAAGTGGCGTGGAAGGAGTTCAATTATTTCGGTTTGTGTTCTAATTTTCATTAATTATTGCTATTATATATTATTATTGCTATTTATTATTATAACTCGTTCAAGATTAATCAACTAGATTTTTTCTCTCAAAATTAGTAAAACCTTAATTAAATTTAAATTTATTTCTGAATTCAAACAACTCATGTATATCTAAATAATTGCAGAGACACTGAAACAAAGTCAGAAGTGGATGATACCGGTAGAATAGAATTTGACGCATTCGTTTTTGACACTGCTTTGAAAGACATTTTGGATTTGGTTGTTCCTGGAGGTGATGGTGAATTTGATGACAGTTCAGAAGAATCTTTAGGAGGAGATGACGAAGATAAATGTGGTGAAATGGATGAGTACATGCATCAATTGGATATGGAACTTAAAGCAGAGAAATCATTGGGACATCAATCTGGAGAATCAAAAAGTCCAGAAAAAGTTGAATCTAATTTAATGGAGAGTTTATCGAGAGAAGCAGGAGGTTCAGGGCCTACAGGAAATATTATAGGTGGACCAGTTCGAAAATTCATGCATTTACAATTACAATCACCTTCAACGGTTCCTCCCGATTTACAAAGTTAATGCTTCATATATATCGAAAGTTGCACATCAATTTTATCATCTTTGCACGCTTTCATTATGTATTATATACTCTAAACTAACACCAATAAATCAGACTATTTTTTTTAACTAGCTTCTTCTTTTATAATATCTCCTTAAGAAATAGGATATTTATTAATTGCTATTGCTAACTGGAGTTAACTAGCGAAATTTATGCTCACAGTTAATAAAATAGCAGTGACAGCTAACAAGTTTGCAGTAGCTGCTAACTGATTCGCAGCTACAGTGAATTATTCACGGTCACAGCTAATTTGTTAGCTGTCCCTATAGTTGTTAACAAAGTTAGTAGTGAATTCTTCGCTGCCACAGCTAATTTTTTTCCGTGTGGTAAATTTTCTTCTTTTTGACTTTTTAATAAATAATCGATTTGGAATTAATTATTCGTTTAGGAGTTTTAGGATTTTTGAGATTTTTCCTCTGTTAGGATATCAATTTGATACATATTGAAAGCTTTGGGACCTTTTCGCGGTTTCTGTAGGAATAAAAGTATAATTTCTATGGACGATAAATTTTTATTTTTATATAATCTCTCTTTTGGTTACTTGCGATTACAAATGACGCGATTGCACTTAATATATATGATGAATAAATGCACTAATGAAAATATCACACTAAGGTTCTCACTTTGTTAGGCCGAGACCTCAAAATGCATTTGATTCTCTGGTCCATAACTCGAAATTACTTAAAGTAGAACGTATTGTATACAGCTCTTATACACGTTCTAAAATAGTCCTTCTTCTAGAATAGATCCTCTTCTAGAATGGATCCTCTTCTAGAATGGATCCTCTTCTAGAATAGATCCTCTTCAAAAATAAATCCTATTCTAAAATAGATCTTCTTCTAAAGTAAACCTTTTTCTAGAAAAACCTTTTAGAACAGAATTTTCAGTGTAAACTTTCTGACTTTATTTTATTCTGTTAGAATAAAATATTCTTCTAGAATAGATTGTCTAGAATAAACCTTTTTCTAGAATAGTACTAACTTCTTGTAGAAAAAAACTTCTTTTACTAAAGATATTTTTCTAATATTAAATCCTATAAAATCACAAATTTTATAGAATATGAAACGTTTGTTCAGAATGTGTCTTGATTTACAATTGAAGTCTTTCATTTTAATAAATCATTCATTCGTTCAGTTTTTAAAATTTTAAATTACTTTAAGTTTAAAAGTAAGTCTAAAATTTACATTCTGTAAGTGAAGGTCTTTTAGAATTAAATCTACCTAGAGTTAATCTTCCAATAGAACCAAAAGATTAAATTGAAAGTCTGATTAATTTTTTTATTACATACCTACTTTTGATCAAATTTAATGTTTCAAGTTCTTATTTAAAATCCTTTTCGAATTATGGAATTATAACTAACACTTTCTTTAGAGTTAAAGAAATAATCGAAATATTTGAATTAAAAATCCTTCTAGAATTAACCTTTTCTTTAAAAATTAAAAAAAGTATAATAAAACTCCTTTTAAAAATTAAGATCTTAATAAAACTGATTTTTTTTACAATTGGACGTTTTTTGCGAATTTTTGTAGGTTTAGAATCCTTTTCCGTAAATGAGACGCTCTTCAAAAAATGAATTTCTCTTGCTGGAAAGAAATTCCTTTTTCAAAAATGAAATTCTTTTTTCAGAACTGAAATTCCTTTTCCAGAAATGAATTTCCTTTTCAGAATTAAAATTCCTTTTCCAGAAATGATTTGTTTTTCAATTCAATTTCAATTCTTTGTTCAGAAATAAAATTCTTCAAGAAATGAAATTCTTCTTTCAAACATGAAATTCTTTTTTCAAAATTGAAATTCTTTTTTCAGAATTGGAATTCTTTTTTCAGAAATGATTTTATTTCTAATTCATTTTCAATTCATTTTTCAGAAATGAATTTTTTTCAAAAGTTAATTTCTTCTTTCAAAACTCAAATTTACTTTTCAAAATTGAAATTCTTTTTCCAAAATTGATTTCATTTACAATTAATTTTCAATTCTATTTTCAATCCATTCTTCAGAAATGAATTTTTTCTTTCAAACAATGAAATTTTCTTTTCAAAAAATGAAATTCTCTTTTCAAATAATGAAATTCTCTTTTCAAATAATGAAATTCTCTTTTCAAAGAATGAAATTCTTTTTCCAAAATTGAAATTCCTTTTCAGAATTAAAATTCCTTTTCCAGAAATGATTCCATTTCTAATTCATTTTCAATTTCTTCTTTAGACATGAAATTCTTACAAAAATGAATTTTTTCTTTTAAAAATAAAATTCTTTTTTAGAATTTTAATTCCTTTTCCAGAAATGATTTAATTTCCAATTCATATTTAATCTCATTTTAAATTTCTTTGGGGCCGTCCATAAACTACGTCACGCTTTCGAGGGGGTGGTCGAATTTGATGACCGTCATGATTTGTAGAAAAAATGGCGCTAATGCATGTGAAGTTTGTGACGACAGGGGGGGGGGGGGGGGAAAAAATGTGCAAAATAGCGTGACGTAATTTATGGACAGCCCCTTTTTCAGAAATGAAATTCTTCTTTTAGAATTTAATTTCTTCTTTCTGAAATTACATTCTTTTAGAAATCAATTTCAGAGATAACATTTCTTGGAAATGAATTTCTTCCTTCAAAATATAAATTTCTTTCTTCAGAATTGAAATTCCTTTTCCAGAAATTAAAATTAAGGTTCTTTTTCCAAAGATGATTCTATTTCTAATTCATTTTCAATTCCTTGTTTAGAAATTCAATTCTTTCAGAAATGAATTCAATGAATTCAATTCTTTCAGAAATGAATTTCTTCTTTCAACAGTTAAATTTATTATTAATTTTATTATTTTTATTATTTTTTTTATTATTATTTATTAGTATTTTTCCAGACTTCAAATTCCATTTTCAGAATTAAAAATTCCTTTTCCAGAAATGGATTATTAATTCGATTAATTTTATTTCAAATTCACTTTTAATTTCATTTTCAATTCCTCTTTCACAAATGAAGTTCTTTGATAATTGAATCTCTTCTTTTTCAACTGTATTTCTCCTTTCAGAATTGAATTTCTTATTTAAGAATTGAATTTCTTCTTTAAAAATTGAATTCTTTCTGTCTCAATTGTATTTTTTTCTTTGAAAATTGAATCTTTAAGAATTGAATCTCTTCTTTCTCAATTGTATTTTTTCTTTGAAAATTGAATTTCTTTTTAAGAATTGAATCTCTTCTTTCTCAATTGTATTTCTTCTTTCAGAATTGAATTTCTTCTTTAAGAACTGAATTCTTTCTTTCTCAATTGTATTTCTCCTTTCAAAATTGAATTTCCTCTTTAAGAACTGAATTCTTTCTTTCTCAATTGAAAATCTTTCATCAGTATTAAATTTCTTCTTTCAGAAATGAATTTCCTGCTTCACAAACAAAATTCACAATCAACATTATTAACAAAATTCTTCTTTCAGAAAATAAACTCAGAACCAAGAACCCTTGCACAGTTACATTCCCTTACAATAAAAATTTGTAAAAAATGCTAACAATTACATTTTAACTTATAGAATTAAAATCTAGTGTTATCAGGCATTTTGACAAAGTAGGCAATTTGGACATCTCTCACTTTATAATTATGAATCCATCTAGATCCTTTTCTAAGACTGCCATCAATGCCATCCCTCCACACTCCAGCTGGCAAATAAACTTCCCTTTGCCTACTTCCCGAGTACAAAATCGGCGCAACTATCAACTCCTCTCCAACAGAGAATTCATCCACAACAACATGGCAAGCTGGATCAGTCGGATCCAACATCCACAACGGCCTAATTATTGGAAGACCCGTATCCAAGGTATTATTCGCATATTTTTTTAACAACGGCGTAACAGTCTTTTGTCTTAAACTCGTCAACTGTCTAGCCATATCCAAGACCTCACTATCCGCGTATTTACTCGGCAAATGTGTGAATCTGATTACAGGCAAAAATGTGGACAACTGAAGCCAGCGGACGTAAAGCTCCTTGTCTGGCAAGCTCACCTCGAAATCATTATCAGGATTATTGTCCGACATCGGCAGAGCAACGTCACCTCCAACAGCTCCAGGCATAATAAAAGGATACCCAATCACCCCATAACTCAAAATCGTAGGAATGACAGTCTTGATGGCCTTCCAGGAAGACGGAAACGGAGGCAAGGAAACAAAAACCGGAGCCCTGGGTCTAGAAATCGCTCCGGAGACTCCAATCACCGGGACTGAATTCAAGATCGCCTTGCTGAATATCGTTTTGTAGTGGTCGGGATTCATGAGAGGATGCTCGCACTTGTAGTACTGTGGCATGTCATAAGCAGTGCCCATATCGAGATAAAACGAATCCACGTGATACTTGGAAATCAAGTTCTCCAGCTTACTCATCAGCCACGGAAGAGTTTTATTATTCGTGATGTCGAGGACCCCTGCACTGCTGATGTTCTTGTACCTCGTCAGAGCCGGAATTCTAGGATCACTGCCCCTCTCGGAGATCAATAATCTATTGGTAACTGCGTCCTGGAAATTCTGCGACTCCGTGGAAATAAACGGCTGAATGGAAAACACGATTCGAAAACCTCTTCTGTGCATGATGTTGATGGTCTCCTCCATCGAGGGGAACCTACTCTCATCGAGTTCGAAGTCTCCCGGATGCGTTTGCCACTCCTCGCTCAGCAGAACGTGTCCTTGTCTCAGGAAACCCAAGAGGATCACGTCTTCCGTGTAATTGTAAATCGCAGCTTCGTTGGTGGGCGAAATCTGCCAAACCGGCTCGGTCAGAAGAGTGTGAACTGCGTGAAGCTCGTCGGGAGTGAGACCATCCCAGAGGGTTTTTTCCGCCATTGTTGAGTGGAGATTTTTCATGTTGTCAGTCGCGCAGATGGAGTAGCTTAAATAAGGAAGAGGCGTGGGGTGATTGATGTAGGCAAAGTTGTCGTATTTGGCCTGGAGGCAGAATTCCTTGGTCCTGTTTGCATTTATGGAGACGTAGAGAGGAGTGTCTGGATCGACGAGAATCGTGGCTCCTTTCGAGTTGAGGAAGTACCTTTTGAGGACGTTTCCAAAAGGGTGTTTTTGGATGTCGCCGGTTATGAAGGGACTTAGGTCGAGTTTGCCTTGCTCGAGAGGATAGGCCATGTTTTGAATTTGTCCTCCTCCGTACCAGTGGCCTCGATTATGGGACCAGTCGAAACAGTCCTTGGGGTTGAAGGAGGGGTTGAGACTTTGCCAGATGAATTTGTAACAGTCCATTGAATCTCGCTCTGCGTGGGCCAGGTAGAGACGGGTTTGGTCTAGCCATTCAAGACACACTGATTTCCGTTTTTGGTGCTGGGGTAGACACTCGAATACTCCGCTTTCTGATGAGATTCCTATTCCTAATCGAGCTGCTATTATCTCCGAACCCGCTCGGTTGAAGATGTGCAACAATCTCTCGTTATTGTTGAACCTGCAATTTTATTTATTTATTTATTTACCGTGGTTGACCCAGTTGCCGTCCACCTAAGACGGCCTTGGGACCAGTTTTCGTCCACTTTAATTTTAATTATAACTTTCGTAATTGATTTATTTGCTTCAATGTTTTTACGTCAACCAACTGAAATAATTCTATGTTAATAGGATAATAGAATGATTTAATAAGTTTAAAATTTACATTATAATGGGGAAAATTTGTAAAAGACGGGAATTGGGTCTTGGACGGAAACTGGGTCCACCACGGTATTTTTATTTTGACAGGGAAAAATTTAGTTTATTGAATTTTACAAAACTTGTTTGTTTTCTTGGATCACAAAATCACTTGGATTCACAAAATTAATGTTGTATGCTGTTTAGAGCAGGTTTGTAAAATCTACGAATATTTTAGGACAACTTAGAAAACTATGTAGAAATGTTGTAACCAGATTAGTACTTGGTAGTGGAACTTTCTTAGATTTTAGAAAACTGCTCTGTACATCAAATAAAATTAATTATTTTGTGAATTGATATATAGCCAGGATTAGGAAAAGTCTTGTAAAATTCAATAAAATTATTTTTTTTCGTGGATAAGAAGTGCATTTTTGAGTTATTAAAAAGTTGAAAAAACTCTTCTATTAGTTGTAGAAAATAATTGTCTTTTAGTTTGCATTTTTGGGTTATTAAAAAGTTGAAACAAACTTCTCTATTAGTTGCAGAAAATAATTCTCTCCGAGTTAATAAAAAATAATTTTCTAGAACTAATAATTTCGACAAAGTGATAAACTCATCAATCTATTAAACTTTTTATTAACTGAACCGCCTGCGATCAAAAGGGGTTACTACGCGTGAATTTCGTTGGCCCCGCGTACAGCGAATCTCCGGCTGATCCAGGGGCCAACGAAAGTGACGCGTAACCCCTTTTGATCGCAGGCGGTTCAACTTTGTTTTTAATTATATTTAATTTTCAAATCATTATTTTTGTTTTTTATTTATGCATTTTTGTATTATTAAAAAGTTATAAAACAAACCTTTTATTAATTTTAATTATTTTCAATTTTCAAATAATTTGTTTTGTTTTACGTTGATGTAGTTATTGTAATTTATATTTTAAAGTATTTTGAAGTATTATGAAGTATTTTAAAGTAATTTTAAGTATTTTTAAATATATTATTAACGTAGTTTAATGAAAGTTTTTGATGAAAATTGATCATTTATGCCAAAACGCTTCATTAGGGTTTACATCTTTAGCTTCAATATAATTAACTCTGGCAGTTTTTGGAGTTTAAAAATAAAAGTTTCACAAGAAATCAAAAGGGTATTCAAGTGTTGTAAATTTTGGTGTACTTTTGAACTAGATTTTCCACTCGAGTTTATTACCTGAATCGGTCAAAATAGGCCCTTTGAAGAACATGTGTGTTGTAATAAGCATGTGCAAATCCAACAAGAAAGACAATGCAGAGAAAAAGAATGCCGACGAATGCTCGCAATCTGAAATAATGCAAAATTTTATTAGGGTTTTTTATAAATTAAGAGAACTATTGAAAATATATTCATATTAATTAATTGACATTAATTAATTGAAATTAAGTAATTACTATTACAGGGTTTCTACAAATTTTTCTTCACAAAATTCCATGAGTTTTTTATGATTTCCAAGAGCAAAATAGAAAATTTTTTACTATTTCTATATTTGAATTAGTCTTGAAATAATGAAAGTTTATTAATGCTCTTAAACTTTCGAAGTGTCTTTAACTATTTTGAAATATTTTTTAGTACTTTAAAGTACCTATAATATAAAGCAGTTTGAAATATTTTAAAGTAATTGTGAGTTTACGTAAATATTCTGTAGTATTTTTAAATATTTTGAAGTATTTTAAAATATTCTGTAATAGGTTTTGGGAAGCATTTTTAAGTGTTTCTAAATATTTTGAAGTCTTTGAAGTAATTAAAAGTAATAAAAAGTATTTAGAAGTATTTAAAAGTATTTTTAAGTACTTAGAAGTATTTTAAAGTATTTTGAAGTATTTTAAAATATTTTGAAGTATTTTGGAGTATTTTGAAGTATTTTAAAGTAATTTTAAGTATTTTTAAATATTTTGAAGTATTTTGGAGTATTTTGAAGTATTTTAAAGTAATTTTAAGTAGTTTTAAATATTTTAAAGAAATTTTAAGTATTTTTAAATATTTCAAAGTAATTTTAAGTATTTTTAAATATTTTAAAGAAATTTTAAGTATTTTAATATTTCAAAGTATTATCAAGTTTCTTTCAGTAAAAAAAATATAAAATTTTGGTAAAACTGAATAAACATCCCAAAGATAGAGAAATTAAATAAAAAATAAATAAGTTTCTATGGTTTAAAGGAAAATTCCATGAGATTTAAGTACATGACTCCATGAGGAATAATAAAATTCCATGAGAATAACAGTTTTTCCAGAGTTGTAGAAACCCTGTATTAATTAATTGAAATTAATTAAATGCTATTCATTAATTGATATTAATGAATTGATATCAGCAAATTATAATTATAAATTATAATTACTTATTATTAATTAATTGATATTAATGAATTGATATCAATAAATTATAATTCGATTTTTATACCTATAATCTGCATTTTGTCGTTGTTTACTGCTTCGCAATGCCTGAGGCAATGACAACTGGAATTTTTCCTTTAAGAGGCTTTGAATACTGTTTACACTAGTTATTGTAGAATGAGGACTTTGCGCTACCGGAAGTTCCAAAGTTTCATTTCCCATTTTCCGATTTGATGTCGGTGATGAGGATTTTCTTCTTGGCGGGGGCTGCAAGGGAATTCTGCAAATTTGATGACAAGTGTCATTAAAAATTCATTTTCGCATATTGAAAAAACAGTTATATTTCAAAAAGTGAAGCAATTACCAAAAATCTTTTAAAAATTAAAATATTCTGATAAATAACTAAAAAATATAATTTATTAAAAAATATATTACTAATTACTTACGTAGGTATAATAATACATAACATAATTAATAAATTATTTTACAATTACCATATATTTTGTATTTGTTACCCTATTATCACTATAGTATAGTAATAATTACCATACATTTTTTATTACTACTTATATAATATAATAGTAATAAACTAGTGGTAAATTATCTTCATTTCATGAAGATTTTGCTTCCTCATAGACAAAAGAATTTCAAGTTTTTAAGTAAATTTCTAATAAAATATATATTTAATTTATGTGAACTAAATTATTTTAACTTAAAAACACCAGTTAAAAAATATATATATTTGACACAGGTAAATCTATTCGTTTTTTAATATAGAAAATTTTGCCAACAGA
>WNHD01013911.1:1695-12172 GCA_011057455.1 Ganaspis sp. Gsp50 | reverse complement strand
TTCGGGATCGAATACTCTTCTTATTGAAATTTTTTTAAAAAGTGAATTAAGAGGAATAGAGTTTTGTTATTTTCAATTTTATAAGGTAAATAACGAAATGAAAGGAAATTCAAGTTTTAAAAACAATTAATTTAATGAATTCTATACAATTCCAGCTTTGTTGCCGGGTTACAAGAAGGGTGAGAAATCGTAGTTTGTGCGTTTTAGGCCGTAGTGCCTATTAGTCGCATTATGGCGGCTATGGCTGTGGATGAGGATGAAAATACTCAACGGATAACCGATGATCCCCTAGACAACGATATCATTGTTGATAGTTTATCACATTTGCACAATGAAGCTCATGTTCCTAGTGGTGACGGGAACCATAACCTCAACTCCTCTTAAAAGAATAATACGAAAGCAAAACGCGCAAGGGATGAAAATATTTTTGACCATCCGTTCGGTACAGCGAAAAAAGTAAATTATAATGATTCCACGAAAGTACTCGGAAATCGTTATTCACAGTTTAATAAGGGTCCATACATTGTGGTTGTAGAATCTCGCGATGCGACTTCTCCTAAGCACCCTATGGTTATTGGCAATCTTTTTCACAATGCTTTTCCTCGTGCTATCAAGCACATTTCTAAGACAAATAAACTGAGAGTCTCTATAGAGTGCTTTGAGGGGAAACAGGCTAATGCCATTGTTGATAACAAAGATTTTCTTACTAAAGCAAACTTTAATGCTTTTATTCCAAATTTTAACGTTTCGCGTGAGGGTATCATTAGAGATATACCTACCGACATCCCAGTAGAAGATTTTAAAACAATGGCTACGACCGACTCGGGTTGTGCGGTTTTAGATGCTAGAAGGTTTGTTTTTAAGGACGATAAAGGAGAATTGCGTAATTCGAAAACGGTTCAGTTGCGTTTTGATGGTCAAGAAATACCGGAGTTTATTTATATTTATCAAATGCGTATCAGAGTCCACCCTTATGTTTCTCAGCCGCGGATGTGTTTCCAATGCTTTCGGTTTGGTCATGTGGCCAATCAGTGTAAAAAACCGCGCTGCAAATTTTGTGGGGAACCAGCTCATGATAAGGATGTTCCTTGCCCACAGACTGGTGAATCTCCAACCTGCATTAATTGTAAAGGCCCTCATATTGTCACGGATAAATCTTGTCCGTTCCGTAAGGATCAATTGTCAATTCGAGAAGTTGCCGCGTTTAGGAATATACCTATTAAAGAAGCAGATAGATTATTCCAACGTGAAAAAAAACTGCTCTGAGTAACCAAGTTCCTTTCGACCATAGTCGTCTTTTCAACAAAACTTCAAATAAACCTGCTTATGTTTCACCACATTTGAATTATTCCAATTTTCCCAATTTGGGTGATGTTGATTTGGAATCAGAGGATGGTGTTCTTTCTACGTTTAATCGCTCGTTTGCTTCTGTTACAGGCATTCAGAAACCTAAAAAGGTCAACAAAGTCTCATCAAAGAGCAAGGGCGCTTCTCCTAGCCCTTCAAATATGCGACCTTCACAAATCCCAGTTCTTCGGGGTTATTCTGTTCAAGCTTCACCATCGGTTGAATCATCGAAGATGCCATCTCGGCCCATGGGTAGACCATGGATTCCTACTGCGAACCACTCTTCAGACTTTGATGTTGATTCCTTCAATCATTTGTTTTCACAACTAACATCTGTTCTTAAACAACTTACTCCTCTTTTGAATTTATTAAACAAAGTTTCGACTCTGACTTCCAATTTGGACAAGATCAATTTTGTGGACACCTTTTAAATCATGTTCTTTCCTTTTTACTTTAATTATTATTCAAAAAAGGCTCCAAGAAATTTTATTAATATTCTTCAATGGAATTGTAGGAGTATTAACTCAAAAAGAGGTTTTTTAGACCAAACTTTGAAGGATTATGACATCCTTCTATTTTGTGAAACTTGGTTACAGCCCAAAGCTAAATTCTTTCTTAAAAATTTTAACATTATTCGAAAAGATCGTTCATCCAAAAGAGGTGGAGGTCTTCTAATTGCCATTAGAAATAATATCCCATTCCGAACTGTTGAATCCATTAATTCTGTTTCTAATATACTGGACACTCTCGCTATTTCTATTCCGACTGTTTTTGGCCCTTTATTGGTGATCAATGGTTATAGGAACCCTCGGTCTGGAGTTTTTTCGATTGATTGGAATAAACTTTTTGATTCCTTCTCTAGTTATTCAAATGTTTTTTTCGGAGGTGACTTTAATTCCTATCATACCTCTTGGGGTTGCTCTCGCTCATGCCCAATTAGTCAGTCTCTTTTTGATTTTCTTCTTTTGTCTGACTTTACCATTCTTAACTCTGGTCAAGCTACTCGTTTTTCTGGTTTCGATTCTCCGGGTTCGGCTATTGATTTGTCTTTGGTCTCAAAGAATTTATTCGTTTTTTCTTCATGTTCGGTTTTGGATGACAGATTGGGAAGTGACCATTTCCCTATTAAAATCTCTTTAGGCATTTCCTTTTCCTGTTACGAGTTTAACTCACATAAATTTAACCTAAACAAAGTTAACTGGAAAACTTTTGATACATCCCTAAGGTCTCGTCATAATTTTATGGAGCTCCCCTCTTTCACTTGCGATAATGACGTCTTACAATCTTATGATGATTTCTGTGATGACATTGTTTCTGCTCTCCGTGCATCGAAACCCAATTTTGATCACAGGCCAACTGGTAGGAGATTTTTCCTTTGTTCTCCTCCTTGGTGGAATGAGGAATGTATTAGGCTTACTCGCATTAGGTCGGCCAGCTACAAATCTTATATGGCAAATTCTTCTTATGAAAACTTTATTAAGTACCAAAGTTGCCAAGCTAATACAATTAAGAAGTTGAAATTAATTAAGCGTAATAATTTTAAAACTTATTGTAAAGACCTTTCTCCTTTTGTTCCAATTTCCGTAGTGTGGGGTAAGATTCGTGCCTTTCGATATAGATATTTAATGTCTCCCTCTACACCTTTCACTTCTGTTAATTTAGATACTCTCAATCACATGAACGTATATTCAGGATTTCTTGACTATGTCTCAGGATTTCTCTAATGTTACTATTCCACCTTTACCAGAGTCTGTGAAGAATTTTGATCCTTCTGAATCGAGTTTACCCCCCCTTGAGTCTCAGAATCCTTCATCTTTCTTTAACTCTCTGCTTTCTTTCGAAGAACTTACTTATGTACTTAAGTCTCTAAATATTAATTCATCTCCTGGTTTGGATAAAATTAATTACAATATTATTTCTAAACTACCTCAATCCTCTTTGACTTTCATGATGCATATTTTTAATGCTTTATTGAATATGGGCTGTTTTCCTCCTACATGGAAGGAATTTTTAATTCTTCTTCTCCCTAAATCCACTCTTAATAAATTTTGGCCAATTGCTTTAGCTTCTTGCTTACTTAAAATTCTCGAAAAAATTATTCAAAATCGTCTCCAGTTTTATCTTGAGTCTAACAACCTCCTTTCCTGTTTCCAATTTGGTTTTCGGAAAAATCGCTCTGGTATTGATAATTTGTCTATTCTCTCTTCTGAATTACATCTTTCTTTGGTATCTAACAAATATACTGCTTGTCTCTTTCTGGATATCAAGGCAGCCTATGACAATGTAGTTCCGAACATTTTGATTAATGATCTTTTCCAAATTGGCGTTCCGCCGAAAATCTGTAAATTTGTTCTGAACATGATTACAGACCGTCGTGTATTTTTTCGTGTTAATGGCGAAAACAAAGGTCCATACATCTTTAATAAAGGGTTACCCCAGGTAGTATTCTTAGCCCTATACTTTACCTTGTTTACACTCGAGCTTTGTATAATATTCTTCCCCCTGGCTGTAAAATCATTGAATTTTGAGATGACATTGTTTTTTATATGTTTCGGCTGATAGTCCTGGTGAGTGTATTATCATTCTCCAAGAAGCTCTTAATCTTCTGCATACTTACCTACTTGATAGAGGTCTCACTATTTCCGCAGCCAAATCTAAGTTAGTAATTTTTCCAATTCATCTTGACAAGCTTCCGGACGATATTTCTCTCTCCTTTGATAATCAAATTATTAGACCTACAATGGAAGCTACTTTTTTAGGAATTACCTTCCATTGCACTCTTTCCTGGGACTTTCACTTCAACAAGCTGATCAGTCGCGGACACCAAATTCTAAATATGCTTAAGTGTCTTTGTGGAACTTGGTGGGGCTCTCACCCACAAATTTTACGTCTTTTTTATCAAGCGTATGCTAGGAGTTCCTTTGATTATGGCTGCCAAGCATTGTCTATTTTTTCTAATGATAAATTGTTTTTTAAACTCATTAAGTTACACAATAGTTTTTTACGTGTTATTTTAGGTTATCGTATATCTACTCCTATTATAGTTATGCAAGCTGAATTGCGTGAATTTCCTTTGTTTTCAAGATTTAAATTTCTTACAGATAAATTTTTTATTCGTTCGTTACAATCTTCCAATCATCCAATGTTTTCTAACTTGGAAAAGCTTGAATATCTATCATCTCAGGGATTAAGTAGATACAACTTGAGTAAAGGTTTTTTCCTCTTAATGTCCTATTGTAAAATTAGGGG
The DNA here is from genome assembly GCA_011057455.1 of Ganaspis sp. Gsp50. Taxonomy (NCBI): domain Eukaryota; kingdom Metazoa; phylum Arthropoda; class Insecta; order Hymenoptera; family Figitidae; genus Ganaspis; species Ganaspis sp. Gsp50. The sequence continues at coordinate 7,576 of WNHD01013911.1, read as the reverse complement.
GTACAAGTCTCGAGTTCTTTGTTCTTCAATCCCTCTCTTTTATCTCCCTCCATTTGAATCCTACCTTTTTTCCCCTAACATTAATACCAGTTTTGGTTTTGTTCTCCAACACTCTACTTTCCCTAATAGGGCTTTTCAAGATTTCATTTCTCGCAGTTTTCCTACTGATATTTGCTTTTTTACTGACGGTTCCAAATCCCCTGACTCCCCTGTTGGTTTCTCTTTTTATTCTCCCAATTCGAATTTGGAACGCCTATTCAAAATCTCCTCCCATGCTTCAATTTTCACAGCTGAGGCCTTAGCTATTTGCGAAACTATTCAATTCATTCTTGATGAGGATATCCCCTCTTCAGTTATTTTTTCTGATGCCAAAAGTGTTCTTTTATCTTGTCAGAATTTTGGTTTTTCTTCATCAATTTCTTATGTTATTCTTAAAATTCGTAACCTATTATTTGAAGCTAGTAAGCGTAATTTAATTATAACACTATTTTGGATTCCGGGCCATAAGGGAATAGCTGGCAACGAGAAGGCTGATGAACTTGCCAGGTCGGCTTCCCTTCAGGGTTCTTCTTTGGATATTTTTTTGCGGCATTCAGATATTTGGACATTTTTCCATTCACAAAATTTTGAGAAAGTATCTCATAATTGGCGACAGTCCTCGGCTGAGGAAGGGAAGGGTGTTTTTTATTTTAAAAATTTTTTCATAGATCTGTCGACTTCTAAGAAACCATGGTTTCATGGAAGTAAGTTGGATAGAATGTGGATTAACTCTATCTCTAGGATTCGTGCTAACCATTATAATTTGGCTTTTAGCTTGGCGAGAAAAAACCTTTCTGATTTCGCAGAGTGCGCTTATTGCGGTTTCGAATCGGAAGATATTAACCATGTGATATGGTCCTGCCCCCGTTATTCAGACTCTCGTTCTTCCCTTGAGCGAGACCTTATCGCATCCAACATATTTCCGCCCTATAATGTTGAATCACTCCTTTCTTACCCTTTCAAAAGGGGTTTCAGTTGCCTTATTTCCTTCTTAAAGAAAAACAATTTACGTCTTTGATTTTTTCCTAACCTAGATCCAACAGGAATCATTATTTTTACCATTCGTTAATTCATTTACCTTTGTTCCTTAAATTTTTAAAATCGCATCCATTTTTAACGCACAGACTACTTTCATAGAATCATCCACCAGTTTGGTGCAGTTTCTGACACCACATTCTGCGAGCCTTTTTTCCTACATGGACATTTATATTACATAGCCTTGGCAAATAGGTCACGCATTTGTTGCAAGGGATTCTTTCTCAGACCTAGGCTACATTGATCCCTCTTATAAACAGAGGTCAAAAAAAAAGAAGAAAACACTTTCATAACCTACAATTATTCTTGATTTTATCACACCATTGCACGCAATTAAGATTACAATTCATTATTTTGATAAATCTAGTACGTTCTTTTTATACAATCTTAATTTTTCTGTTTTGTGTCTTCATACAAAATTATTATATTATACTAAAATTTATTATTTAATTTATAATTAATTATAATTATTATATTATACTAAAATTACACTCATTTCTGGTGCTATTCAAGTTGAGTAGCATACACTACTGGGTTTTTCTGTGAAGGATTCACACGCCTCAACTTGTAATTTACACCAAGCGAGAACTTTGAACAATTTAATATAAACATTTTATTTATTAAAAAGTAGCCGTGAGAACAATAGCCTCTGGGTGGGAAAAATAACCACGGCCTACGGTATTTTAAAGCAGTTTTAAGTATTTTTAAATATTTGAAGTATTTTGAAGTAGTCTGAAAAATAAAAAAAAATCTTACAGAGTTTCTACAATTTTTCTTCACAAAATTCCATGAGGTTTCCATGATTTCCATGAGAAAGATAGACAAATTTCCATGATGTTTTTTAATATATTTTTAATTATTAAATTTCAATATTTTGTAAGAATATAAATTATTCAAGATTATTATTTCCATTTTTAAACCATTTTAAGCAATTTGAAGTGTTTTTTAAGTAATTTGAAGTGTTTTTTAAAAATATTTTCAAGTATTTTGTAATATTTTGAAGTATTTAAAAATATTTTCAAGTATTTTAAAATATTTTAAGTATTCTCAAGTACTGCGTTTAAATACTTTTAAAATATTTAAAGAAACTAATATTTTAAAATGTGTTTATAATTTATTTAATACTTAAAATGCTAATATTTTTAAGTACATTTAACTATTTTAAAGTATCTTTAAATATATTTAAGTATTTTAATGTAATATAAAGGATTTTGAGGTATTTTAACGTAATTTTAAGTATGTTTAAATATTTTTTAAGTATTTTGAAGTGTTCTTAACTATTTTAAAGTATTTTGAAGTGGTCTGCAGTAGTTTGAAATATTTTGAAGACATTTTAAGTATTTGTGAATATTTTGGAGTAGTTTGATATACTTTGAAGTATTTTAAAGTAGTTTCAAGTAATTTGAAATATTCTGAGTATGTTCAAGTTTTCTTCTGTAAAAAAAGTATTATAAAATTTGGATAAAACTCAATAAACCTCATAAAGTGAAGAAATTTAATAAAAAAATTAATTTCCATGATGTAAATGGAAATTCCATGAGATTTCCATGATTCCATGAGGATTAATGAAATTCCATGAGAATTCCAGGATTTCCATGTTTTCCAGAATTGTAGAAACCCTGTCTTATTGAAAGGTAGGGAAAAAGTGGGAAAATACTTGATTTTAAGTGTTTTAGAAAATTTTCTTAAGGGACAAAAAATGGAATTGGGTAAAAAAAGGAACGATCATATCAGGGAATATGTGGGGATCCCTGACATTTAACAAAATTTCAAATTCGGACTGAAAAAAATAATTGAAAAAACATCGCAAGTTATAACAATTATAAAATAAAAATAAATTATATAAATTATAACAAGACAAATCATTATTATCTATAATTATAATCTATAATAATATTATTATCTATAATGATTTGTAATGCCTAACAGTTGTGAATCACAAATGCAAATCAACAAATTATTAAATTTAATAATTTAAATTCAATCTCTAAATGTTTATTACATACTTAATGAAAAATACTTTTATCCGCCTATTTATACAATGCTGCTTTCATCGTCCTTGATTCAAAACAGTAGTTACTTAATTGAAAAGAAAAATTAATTGAATTTTAAAATAACCTGAATATTGAAAGAAATATGATTATAATATAAAAACGATTAAGAAAATTTTTTTTAAAACAAAAATGCACGTTTTGTGCAAAATTTTGTAATCTTTAATCAAAAAAAAGGAGCTTGTAAATCAAATAAAAATTGCGATCTCCATGTTAATTTGTTGCGGGCACTTTTTTGCCGCCTTGTGAAGCGTCTGTTAGATTTATAATGTAGGAAAAAATCGCTAAAAAATCATAAGATAATTTCAACATTAAACATCAATTTTAGTCACATGATTCCGCGGTCACAAGATCTTTCTGAGACTTGTTAATGAAAGTAAAAGCAAAGTCCAATTAGTGAACTTGTCTCAAAACTATTTCAAATGAGCTGCGATTTTAAACATGTGACATGATATTAATTTCTTGAAAACCATAAAGTTTTTTTGATAACGGATTCAACAGATTTATCTTTCCCTTGCATAACATAATTGTTAATTAATAACCTATTAATATAAAATAATATAAATAAAAAAATAAATAAAATAAAAAATAAAGTGAAAAAAATACTGACAAAATGAAATACAATAAAATACAAAACAAGAAAAATACAAAATTTTCTGAATAAAGTTTTACGAACAAATTTGTTTCTACTTCTTTTCAAATTTACAATAAAATAAAATTTGTAGAAAAAAATTAATTTCATTTATTTATTTATAATTTTAATTAAATTAATTAATTAATACACGAAAATTTAACAATACACTAAACGCATCTGACAAACTGTGGGTCATTTTTTCAAAATTATTCTCTTGTATTTTTTCATCTCTCACTCTCGTGCGTTTCATGGAAATTTTCGAAAATTAATTCCTTTTAGTTACAAAAATTCCTTTCAGTTAAACAAAAGATAAAACGTAAACTAAAAATATTTCTTGAGACGAGCGAGATAAAAGTAAAGAGAAGTTATTAAAAATAGAAACGTTCTTTTTATTTTTCTAAAACATTTCTACAAAAATATTTCAAGATACAATATTCGTGCTTTCATTACAGGAAGATATTTTTTCCAATTTTTGTAACAAGTATCTTGTAAAATTTATCTATTTTCTTTTTTATTCTTTTTTTCGTTTTCTTGGTAAAAGCAACATAAATACAAAACGAATTGACGAAACCTTTACAACAGTTTCATCCAATTCTGCCTATATAACATTTACAGTTTAACATTATCGTTGTATAAAGAACCGATTTTTATTTGCAAAAACAATTACTCTCAATATGGTCCCTTGCATTCGAAAAATATTATCTATTTAGAAAGTGCAAATACTCAATCGAAACATTAATTTCAATCGAAACACATTAAACATAAGTATAGAAGCAAACATCAAATTTACACAGATTTTTTTTAATTGAAAACAGAACTCATATAGAAGACAGTATACTATATATAAAATATATATATTTATATATTAAATATCGAACTTACAATAATGTAAATAAACCCATTGTTTTGGGGCGAAATATTAGCACGCTTGTAAAATTGACAAAGTTATTTCCAATTGGAAATTCCAACAACCAATCAGCCTTTATTCTGGTTTAGATAAATTATTCTAATTATCCTCATCTAAAAAATTGCGACATTCGGTGAAAAATCTTCAAATAGTTCGATTCCTCGTATTAACGACTACCAAGTTCGTAAAAATACATTACAGAGACAAAAATGGGTTTCTTATTCACTGGCATTACACTGGCGGTTTATTATCAGATGAATCGCTGCTTGGAAGACTCGAAACTGGAAGAAAAAAGATCATGTAAATATATAAAATGTTTGAAACAAAGAGTCTAGAATGATAAAAGAGTAAGTATCTTCAAAAACAATTTTATCGATCAAAAAACCAAAACGTATTTTTAATGCATTGAAAACTTTTTTGAAACATATTTAAACTTTGTTTACAGGAAAAATGAATTTTTCAATATTTTGTAAGAATTTAAATTGCTTTTAAAATAATTTTCAAAAATTAATTTTCTGTAAAAATTAAGTTGCTCCAGATCGTTGTTTTTAATTTTAAAACTCTTTTAAATTATTTTCAACAAATAAAAAGGATTTTGAAGTATTTTGAAGTATTTTGAAGTATTGGGAACTAAATATTTTTATAGATTTTCAAATATTCTGAAACAGTTTTAAATATTTTGCAAAATTTTGAAGTAGTCCCAAATATAATAATATACTTTTAAAATATTAAAAAAACAAATATTTTCAAATCTGTTTATAATTTATTCAGTACTTAAAATACTAGTATTTTAAAATACTTTGAAATATTTTAAAATACTTTAAAATATTTAAAAGTATTGGGAAGTAGGAAAGAAATATTTTATAGTAATTTTAAGTTCCTTGGATTATTATTAAGTGTTTAAAAATTTATAAATATTTTCAAGTATTTTTAATTATCTTAATGTACTTTTAAGTATTTTAAAGTATTTTAAGTATTCTAAAGTATTGGGAAGTAATTGGAAATATTTATAGTAATTTTAAGAATTTTATATATTTTAAAGAATTTATAAATATTTTGAAGTATTCTGAAATAGTCTAAAGTATTACAATAGTTTTAAAATAATTATATACAAAAATCAAAATTTCAATATCTGTTTATACTTCATTTAATACTTAAAATATTAATATTTTCAAATACTTTGAAATATTGTGATGTTTTAAAGGGTTTGAAGGT
>WNHD01013906.1:16584-29883 GCA_011057455.1 Ganaspis sp. Gsp50 | reverse complement strand
ATGCTTTTTGGATGAAAATGAGTTGATTTAGACTATTTTTGGAAAATCGAAAATCGGCACGATTACAAGGCTTCCCTATGAGGAAGCAAAATGAATGAACTTAAATATAAACAAGGATATAAAAGAGAGTATAAATGATTTGATGCAAATGAATATAATTTGTGTTATTGATTCACGTGAGAAAAGTTTTTACGCACAGCTTTTGATTAAGAAAATATTGCTTGGATTATGTCTACAGTTTATGTATACGTATATATATGTGATTGAATTTTGTTTTTTACAATGAAGCGATGGTGCATGTATGGTGCAATTTGGATAGGCAAGTGATTTGGTTATAATGCAAGTACTTAGGCAGCTATATTGCCACTGGGTTAAATTGCGGTAAACTCGCAACTTGTAACATGCTAAAACAACTGTCTCGCGTTATACTTAATCGAGCTGCGTGTCGTACGTCGTTTGCAATGGTTGGAATGTCGTCCGATCACTTGTAGGTCTATCAAGGACGATGGGAAATGAAAATTATGGCTTTTGCCGTGCTTCTCACGATTTTAGTAAGCTATACTTTAGAAAGAAAAAGAAACTCACTACACATTAAAAGCTAATCTTCATTATCATCAGTATAATCATAAAATCGCAATAAAAAAATGCATTAAAAAATTCAAATGCATGGTACGTATACGTGTGTAAGTATTGCATATTATTTTGAAAACTTCATTATGCTTAAATTCATTAAAAATCTATAAATCTAACTTGGTGAAAATTTGCAATTTTTTTTAGTTTTTTTGGTTAAAATAAACTATTAAATTTCAGAATGGTATTTTATTAAAAACAAGTGTGAATATTTGTTGAAAGTTTTACAAATTTTGCGAAGATAAAAATATCAAGTCAAAAATCAACGTGAAATTCGTTTCAAATCGCTACTCGTAATGCACGTGCATTGCTTCAATATTAACTCACGTGAATATCTACGTAGCTTCATGCAAGAATTTCTACGTGAACTGCGCGTGAAATTATTCACTTTGAATTAAACAGAAACTATTCTAGACATTTGTATTACTTTTTATATACTCATCATCAAAAAGTACCAAAAATTGTTTTCTTATAGAAACTTCTATCTCAGAATTATATAATAACATGGCAGTAATTTCAGATTTGTAATTTACAAGAAAATCCTATAAGAAACTTGGGTTTGTACATAAAATCGCTGTTTTGCTGTGTAATTAATTTTCATTTGTAATAAATTGTAGATTCCAAAAGACCGAGCCTACCAATATCTAATGCAGTCATCAAGATAAAATTGTTTTGTAATTATATACATTTTTATAATGTGCTTTTTGCTCAATATTATATTATTTTATTATTTATGCATATGGAATTTATGCAGTGTCCTCAATTAAGTCATGCGTATTTGAAGATAATATGCAGATCAAATTAAGGAGGTTGGTGACCTTTACATAACATCTATAGTAAAAGAAAGACTTTTTACGCAAATAAGAATATAATTGTAATTATTTCTTAACGATTATAAATAATGTTGTAGTTTTTAAGAAGTAGAACAAACGTCTTCAAAAATTTGATTGAAATTGCGATTTTTTTTGGTTGAAAGAAAAAAGACAAAATGCGTTAAAAAACATTTGACAAAACCATTTCGTCACAGTATTTAATCTACAAACTGCAGAACAAGTTTCGAAATCTTGTAAAAGTAAATTTAAATTTTAATTATTGTATTGTAAATATGCTGTTGAACATTATTTTTTAGTTTAAGGATATATCAATTTTACCATCCTAAGGCCATATCCTAGATCCTAAAATATAATTAAGCACATTCTTTAGGATCTACCTCTATATTTATTTTCCTGAATTTTCCTTTTTTTTATTAAAAATGATAATAAATCAAATATTTATTAAACATTTCAAGGCTTTCTAAGACAATCTCCCAAGCATCTTTTCTAGTTTAAGCTGGAGTTACAGCAGAAAAATATGTCGATGAATTCAACATCGATAAATTTACCGACTTATTTTTCTGCATCAGTAACTTTGGCTTAAACCAGAGTAGATAATGACGCTGAAATTCGCTACATTTTTTTCACTTATACCAAGTATAGAGAATAAATAATAATATAACAAAAATTCATGACACATTATTTAATGTTTCGCCTAAAGTAAAAAAGATATCGCTTTGGAAATTTTGGGAACCGTTTTAGGAAAGCATGATGAGTGTCAATGAATGTTTGATTTATCATTTATCATAAAAGCAGCTTCAAAAATAAAAAGTACATAAAAGTAGATGTGCTGAATGATCATTCAAGAGCTCGGACATATAGCCTTAATGCTTTTTCGCACCAGAATACGACGCAAAATTCAATGATGAATTTTGACATTCCACTATGAAGGATTAACTGCTATCATTTTATGAAACCACGGGGCTTCAGTTAGTTGCATGTATTGACTGACATTTCTCTATAGAAAAATCACTGTATAAAACAGGTGTCTTAATTTAAGACGTTCAGATGGTCAATTTTAAGACGTTTATTGCTGTCTTAAAATTTGGACCAATAAGGAAGCGTCTTGCGTTATTTCCACCAATAAGGAATACACCCTAAATGTCTTAAAATCTCTAAACGTCTTAAAATAGGACGCCTTTTTTTGCAGTGTACGTTTATTCTACGCATCAACGTTAAAAGAACGTTTAATTCTGAAGTCTATAAGAAAAACTATTATAATATCCTTATTTCCTTACAATGAATCACTCACTTTTTCATTAAAAGTTGCCAGTTTTCCATAAAAAAAGAATTAATTAAAGTAGAATTTACATTTTTGGGAGAATGATTTTATTATAAATGATTATACAAATGATTATTACAAATGATAGTACAACCCAATGTCATGACTATACATATGTTCTTTTGTAGTCCGATATACATATCAGACACGAAAGAATAGTACACGCTTCGGTGCGTAAGTCTGAGGTTTCTTCAACTATGTGCAATTTTTCCTGCGTTCGATATCTCATAAAATATTGCAAAAAGAAAATATGATCATCCCAAAAATGACCAAATTTAGACCAGCATATTGGTGATTACACCGAAATTCAAATACATTGTCATATAGAGTCCGCCCCTGTTTTCATATATACACAATCTTGAAAACATTTCTACAAAAAAATTAATTTTTAAAAGCAATTCTAAAGCCAAAGTAACAATGATCACTAAATAATATTGGTGCAGTTTGTTTATTTACACTTTTGATAAAAAAAATGACTATACTGAATTAAGGAATGGCCATAATAAAAGTATAAGCCTAGATTTAAAAATAAAACTTCTTCCATGAGAAAGCAATATATTTTAAATTTTACTCATATGTGCGACTAAAAAATGGATTTTCTATTTTCTCCATTATTGTACTTGAGTATTATTGAAAGAGCTCATTATGAAACCTATGATGAAACTTCAGAGGAACTCTATTACGTTTTCTTTTTTTTTAGAAGAGTACTTGTTGTAATGCTAATACAGATAAAAAAGTTTAAATATTACAAATTTTCAGCCATGAAATATCGAGCTCTACTACTCAATAAAACCGTGAGATATGTAAATAAACCGTAGATAGACGTGAGTATTAGCATTACAGTTAGCTTTTGAAAGATATTGACTTTTTGTATGGTAAACTTGAAAGAAAAGAAAATCTTTTTTACATCTCAACTCGAAATTTATTAGGTCATTAGTATTTGAAATTTACTAGTACTCTCTGAGTTTTTTATTTTAAACAGCGTAACAATAGTATTACACGTTGATTCACTAAAATAGTACAGGTATGTCAAGTTTCTTAAAAAAGTTCTAAACAAACTCAACAGAAATTCATTTTCTCGTAATTAAACAAAAATTTTATGGTTCAAATCTCCGTAATACTACAGACTAAAGTTCAAGTAATTAAATAAGTCGGCAGAAAGGATGAGATATGTTTAAAGAATTTTACAAAGTTAACTAAGATAAGAAGTTTATATATGAGCATATGTCACAGCTATTCTTAGTCTTTAGAAATTGCGTCATTAACCATCTGGATACATACTGAATTAATATAATTCGAGTAATTTTTAAAATGCGCGCCATTTTCATACAAGACATAGAAAAGGGCAAAAAAGAAATTAGGGCTTAGATTTCTGTGCCTCTTGTGTATGCTTTGAATACTAAGGTTAATATCAACACTTCAAAAAGAAGTATTTTAAAAGTGACTACTTTGACTAGTTTCAACAATAAAATTCAACGATATTTTATATTTTTACTGAACAATGAAAGTTTTAATAAGGAACCATTATTAGGAAAATTTTTTTCTGTTTTTTGACAATATATATATTGTGCAAAAGTTATTATCACCGACATATTGATGTATTCACTGACACGCAAAAGAAGACAGATAAAAATAGTACATATTCATTTGCTTCCAATGTATATATTTTTCATAAAATTCTCCTTGTTTTTTTCGAGACATTTGAACAATTTTCTTACTTGAATGCTTAACTACGCAGGTGAAAACTGAAAACGATTAATGCACAGTAATCATTTTTTCTTATTATTAAATCATTTGTTGTGCATTTGTTGGCTCTTTTTAGTCAATGCATCGTCATTTGCAATTTGAATTGTATTCAAATTAATAGCATAATAGCTTGTCTGCCAATGTAGTTTTAAAATTGTATTTCTTAAGAACTGCAATTGATTTCGTTGAGATTTATTTTTATTACGGTTGGGTCTTAAACCGATTTAGGATTATAAAAGAGAACGATCATTGTACTTCAGTATAGACATTTAAACTGTATGTATAATAGTGCATTTTAAAGGTTCGTCTTAATGATCGGATTTCCCCCGAAATTTGTGACGTGAATGTTCAAAATTGCACTTAAATATACCTTAAGAATATACAAGGCATATATCTGAATGCATATATCTGTATAGAATTCCTCTTTGGGAGTATAACATATAAAAAAAATAAATTATATTTAAAGTGACAATATTAATAAAATTGAATGTATCACAATTATTAATAAAATTAAATATATCACAATTATTAAAGAAATTATTGGAGAAAAGGTATCATTAAAGAAATTATTAAAAATAGATATATATAATTCCTTCTGATTGTGAGTCAATAAAGAACTGACTCAGAATGATACCTATCGTTAATAAAGTGATAATAGTTTGTAAACCAAGCCCATTTTTGGGTGGAAAAGTTGAAAATGATGATAAAAATAAATACGATAAAGTTAAAAATAAAAAAATGCAGTACATAATATCAAACACAATATTTGTAAATAAAAGAAATCAAGCTTTATAAAATAATTAAACACAGCATACGAATTCCTGACCACGTAGAAAACTGCCTGTTTCGATTAAAACGTTGATTTTCAATAAGATTGCAAAATGGCACATTGTGTTGATATGTGTATCATGTGGAATTCTGGGTGTTAAATTACTTTAAAGTATGGAATTAAAGTTTGAAATTCAGATATGTATGTATAGCATCAAATGATAATGTAACTAATACAAAAACTTTTAGTGTCGCATATACTTCAGATTTAAGGTGTCTTGATTATCCATAAAGACCATAAATTACTCTTTATTTCTTAATTAATTCAAGTATGAAGAAATGTCTTTCTAAATTTGAAAAAAATGAATAAAATTTTAAGAAAACAATTTTAGCAAAGACGGCGAATATTTACAACAAACTATGTATACATTTTTTGATATTTAAAATAATAATTCCTTCCTGTACAAATTAATATGATGCTGATTTTTATAGATTCTTGTATAATAATAATTGATCTTAAGAATCGAATGTATATAATAATATAATATAATATAATAATTATTATATACAAATGAAGTATACTTCATTTGCTATTTTTCACATATTAATTCGCATACTTCTAAATAAAGTTGTTTTTCTAATTTCTATTTCATATCTGATAAGGTCGAAAAATAAGAAGAAGCAAACAATTGCATATGAATGACGTAAATTTGAAAAAGCTTATTAAGACATATTGCAAACAATTCACTCGTGAGCACATCTGCAGAATGATATCTTTTAATTAAAAAGAATAAATTGAACCATTCATTATTATATATGCCTATTTTCATTCAGATGGTAGTGGCAAATTTAGCAACTTGTTAAATCTAATAAGGCGTGTAAAAATTAAAACACTCTGCGGAATTCAGGAAATAAGTTTGTTGTTGCAAAGAAAAGTACAACCTCGTAAATGTTACGCTTGAACGCAAAATGGAATTCCGACAGGCTTTTATTATGTCTTGGATTTACGTAAGCCGGCACTCCATGAAAGTCCCATTTTTGTTAGACCGGTAAACTAGCTATAACTGAGTTTCAAAATGTATATTTGTCTATTTTATAATTGTATATTTTTGTACTGCAGTTGTCTACTGCTTTATTCACAAAACCACTCTGTAATTAAAAAGTCTCCTTTTAATTTAAAGTAGATTCACCTAGATAAAAATGTATATACATGAGAATAACGTGAATGAAACTTTGATATTGTCATTCTTTTATCAACTGTGGGAAATCACTGTTAAATGTTTCAATTGTTTAAAATTTTGTACATCTCAGTAGGTCTGTGATAAATCTTTTAACCGATTTTTATAGCGTATCTTTAAAAATGAGTTTTTCAGGTGTTAATAAACCGACTGCAGTTTCTCACTTATTTTTTCTTAAAACCTTACGGAGAAAAATCGCATATGAGTTTTACTTAATGTAAATTACTTAAGATCCTTTTAAGCAATATTTTTCTTAGTTTTCAAGTAAATTGTACTTTAAACGTTAAGTGATATGTTTTTTTAAAAAATAAACTGTATACTCTACTAGTTATAGGAAGAATTCACCTTTTTGGTACATTTCATTTTTGTAATATTACTTAATTTTAATTACTTAATTATTACTTATTACTTAATTTTACTTAAGCATTAAGTACATTTCATTTGTGATTTTTCTCTGTGGGTTTTGTTAAAAAATCATAGTTTTTTATTGCACAATAAAATGCAAATAAAACAGAAATCAAATATTAAGTTTGTTAACTTATATTCAATTGTTTTATGAAACGGCACGCCTTACATCAAATTTACTCAAACAGCGCGTGTTTTCTTATTAATTCATCGAAACACTACAAATGTTTCTCAAATGCTTTTTTAAAAGAACATGATTTTGCTCCCAGAGAAAAATCGCAAGTAAAATCTACTTAATACTTAAAAGTAAAATGTACCTAAAAATCATTATTTCTATTAAAATTGTTATTATTAATGTGAATTAATTTTATTAAATTAATGTGAATTTCACTTAACTATAGTTGAGTAGATATTCAATTTTGTTCAAAACATATATCACTAAAAAATTGTATGTATAATTTACTTGAAAATTTAAGAAAACATTATTAAGTGGTGTTAAGCAATATTAATTGATTTATCATCAAAATTTAAACTCAAATTTAAATATAATTTTCATGTATTAAAAGCTGGATTAATGAGTAGGTTAAAAGCAACATTAAACACTAATTTCTAAGCGTAATTTCTATTTGATCTTTCTATTTTACATGAAAGTTTCATAAAGTAGAAATTCACGAAAAGTTATTGAACTCTCAGATTTCACTGAAAAATGTCAGCTGTGAAGTATCTAAAATTCACACAAAGTAATGTGAATGCGGCATAAATGTGAGTAAGAGATGGTCAATAAATTGAATAAAACAATTTTAAATTATTTGGGGAACCCTTCATCCACTGCAGTACTTATCGCATGGTCTAATTTACAACTGACACAGTACAGAACATTTTCCTGATGTTCCTAAACCTTACAAATTTCGTGATGCATGGACCACTCCTAATGTAAATTGATTGCAAGGTTTTTCTTTCTCAAGTAAAAGTTTGAATATGACAATGAATATAAACTGACTTTAATATGACAATTTTTATGCATTATATTTAATTATAAAATGAGTGGTTTGTACGCTGATAATTCAGTGAAAATTTCGCTGATTCTCAGTGTATATACGCTGATTTAAAATAGTGATACACTTATCGCTGATTCAGATTTAGAGAGTACATATTTTAACACAAATTTTTTCGTCCACATAGCTCTCGATTCACATTTGAAATGTTGATGCCAAGAATGCGCGGTCACTTGCACACGATGCCATAGAAAACCCGTTATATCGCATCGTCGAGAATAACCTATCTATAGGGCATTCCATGCTCAACAGACCAACTTCTTTTTTAGTTATTTTATCCATTGTATATTACAAAACGCTAGATCTTTTTCAATTAAGAAATAATTTCGATATTGTTCATTACTTTTATATCAAAGAAGCATCTATACCTCATAATAAAATACCATTTTTTAAAAAATTTAAATCAACAATATTTTTGGTTTATCTTTTTTTTTATCTTTTTTCCTTTTTTTATCTTTTTTTTTATCTTTTACTTTTTTAAAAACACTGATGTGTAAGAGAAATTATTTTTAATTAATAAAATTGAATACTCAGTACAATTATTATTAAAAGTAGTCTAGAGCTTTATGATCTTTATCATTCTTGCAAAGTCAATAAAATGTAAATTATTTTCGTTAATAAAATTACCATGCGAATAAAGTTCATTTATATTTATTATTTTATCATTGTTAAATAGATCCCGTATTGAGTAAAAGATATTTTATTATATTTATTTTTTATTTTAAAACTCGCATTGTTTCTATAAAAAACTTTTTGAATTATTTTTTGTAATCACGGTCGCAGTAAAAAATGTATACATGTACACATTTTTAAAAGAATCCAGAATTTTTAAATATTATTAAATATTATTTTTCTTGGTTTTCTTTTGCAAAAAAAAAAATATAAACTCTTTAATTAACATGTGATGATTATGTGTAGTTATGATTATTATGTATAGGTATTTAAAAACAATTAATTTTGCTCGAAATGTATAATAATTATGATATCAAAAAATGTCCACTTTTCCAGATTGTTTACAAATGATGTGACGCACTTTTTCTACATTTTTGACCTCCTCTCCTCCCCCTTTCTGCGCTGTTTTATAAAGAAAAACTACATTGTGTCACGTTGTGCAAAGCCCTCCCCTTCCCTCTACTCATCCTCAGAAAATGACGTAATTTGTGGACGTTCCCATTAATAATGAACTTGAAACAAGTATTAATAAAAAAAAGAATCTTTAAAATTGAATATTTATCATGGGAAAATACATTGAAACAATTGAATACAACCCATTTCTTCCATGATATTGCTATGATTGTTATTAATAATAACAATAATAATTAAGATATACATTACTCTCTAAATTTGAATTAGACATTTTCTATTAATAAATAGGGGAAAAGTCGTCCACCTATTGAATTAGTAAAATTTTACTAATTGTTAGTAGAAGGCTACTAATTTTTTATAGTAGAATATCACTATTTTTAGTAGAAAATTACTAATTGAATTAGTAGTTTTCTACTAATTCAAATAGTAAAATTCGATTATTGAAATTAGTAGAAGACTACTAATTCAATTAGTAATTTTCTACTAAAAAATAGTGATATTCTACTATAAAAAATTAGTAGCCTTCTACTAACAATTAGTAAAATTTTACTAATTCAATAGGTGGACGACTTTTCACCTATTCATTAGTAGAAAATGACTAATTCAAATTTAAAAAGAAAGCTTTACATGTACTTTTATTTATTTAATTACTATTATTTATATGTACTCTTTTTAATACTATTTATTAATAAAAAAATTAGTCAGAACATTTTTTATACAAAATAGGGTGACCACTTTAATTTGTAAATTGCCCTAACTACCCTCAAATGGAACCACTGGCAACCCTAAAAGAATGTTTTTTTAAATTAAAAGAAATATAATCTAACTTAGGCATCAAGCTTTTTGTGCTTGTAGAAATGTACACTATGGTACACGTGAATACATAAATTATTAAATCAAATTAATTATTCTAAGATATGTAAATTTGTTTTCACTCGGGATAGTGGATAAACAATAAAAAAAATACTTGCCAGGAAGCATCTTTTTACATTTGTGTCCTGAATTATTTTGAACCAAAGTATAATCAGAAGGATGATTTACGGTAAATGAAGAAGGAATGAATTTTAAACTAAAATGATGAATTAATTTGACTGATAAAAAAAGAAACAAAAGTTGACACGTACTCATCCACCGAATAGAGAACATATCTCTCGCACACAGGCTGCTGCCTCTGCTCTTACGCACAACATTGTTTGTCTCTTGTCTGGTAATTAAAACCGCACACTTGCTATTGTACTAACATAATGTATAAATGAAACTTAATTCAAGTTTCAAATAACAGAATTTCAAGTTTAATCAAAAATCTTCAATCTACAGTTGCGATTTTCCTTTTTGAAGTATTCATTAAATTAGGGCCAACTGTTTTGATTATTTAAAAATTATAATCGATTTTCGTATTGAAAAGCTTGAACGTAATTTTCAAAAATCAGTTTTGCAAAATCAATCTCCAGAATCAATGAAAATATACGTGTGCACTTAGTTTGTAACCCATTTTTGGTCCTTGTGGACTGCCGGAGAATTTGAGTAAAATAAATAAATAACTAGACAAAATTCCATTGTGCCTTTGAGTTGTACAAACGTACGTATAAATTTAATCTTAGTTTAAATTTTTTTAAAAATTTTTAAATATGTTTTGCTTGTTAAAATTTTGTTAAAATAAAAAGCTCTGCTGGTTGGAAAATCATGTCCAACGAAACGTCCCAATGGTGACTAATTAATTTTTGTAGGTTTATTCTACTTTCCTTCCGAAGATCGTCTATACTTTCTACACAATTTTATTCTAAGCCTCATTTTTTACATTCCCATCTCTATAATAAGAAGGTATTAGATTTATGCGATTTTTTTTTAGAGAAAACGTAGCTAAATTCTCTCTTCAGTTGCACACAAAACTTAAGAAATGTTGTTAATTTTAGGTATGATATAAAAATATTTATATATTAATATAAAAATATTTTAAGCATATTTACCTTCGTATGTAAAAAAGCTAGTGATTTATTAACATTTTCTATCTTGTGTACTCGCATTCGGCCATTGTTAGGTTTGGCTAGTCTTTCACCAGAAATGATTTCGAGTAGCTTTAAAAGCTTTTTTCCATCTGCTAGATCCGTAAAAAGATCTTCTACCTCCATGCGAGCCTGAAAAACATTTTTAAATTTCTTCTATAAATCGCATAAAATCCAATAAAAGGTGGAACATAAATGTTAAATTTAATAACGAATGAAGGATCAACAAATTTTAAATCAAATAGATCTAAAGCATTTACTTGTTTAATTAGATTTGTTTATTTTTATCCTTAAATAAAGTATATGAGATTTTGGTTAAGTCACTTAATAATTATCGCTTCACCCACTAATTTGGTTCCAAATGCAAAAAAATGAGATAACTATTTTTTATTTATTTATTTTTTATTTAAACAGTGAACGGGCTTATAAAATTAAAAAAAATGCCCTTTCGCGCGTAAATTTTTATTAAAATATAATGGTGCCTGTAATAGATTGATTTTTTACATGCATTTTGAATGGGAAAAAAGGACTTTTTTTAGATTTACTATAAAATCGTTGAAAAAAAATTAATTAATAATTGAAATTTAAAAATTAATATTTTTTATGGGACCACTCTGCTTCTCTTAAGGAATGTTTAAAGAATAACATCTAATTAACGGTTTATAAAAGTTAAAATTACTTTTTTCTATAGGACCCAAAATTAAACCAAAAATTTCAATTTTGATCAAAATTAATAATTCTCAAAGAATGAGATATTCACTGCTCTTAATTAAGCTACAGCATAATAATGTTATTCAAAATGTATCACTTTGTTTAAATATTATAAATATAAAAATAAAGAACTTATTCCTGTATATTTCACATACTCAGTATTTGTGACACGGTCTGAAGAAAGGGACTTTAGAAACATTTGAAAATAGGTTATGTTTGCTGACAATTTTAACTTAATTAATGCTTATCTTTTAATTATTTGCAGACGAAAACAGTTCTTCTTAATAGTGCATATACTAAACATTCAAGAAAAACTATTTTTGGTTGCAAATAATTGAAAAGAAAACATTTATCAAGTTAAAACTACGATTAAACATAACCTGTTTTCAAATGCTTCTAAGGTTCCTTTTTTCAGATCGTGTCACATTTTATGTATTTTGTCAAGGGATTCCAACATTGGAATCACTTTTGTTATTGTTTTCCATATTTGATAATTAAAATAATGTTTTCAAGTTTTTAATAATAGTGAATCCATATTTTACAAGTGTATATTGTTTAAAGAACCACAACCTAATAGTCAGACGATTGTGAAAGGATGATTCAAGTAACAAACAGAGTTACATATAATTCAATATTTCAATTGACAGAATATGGCAAAAATGTGATTTACAAGTTTTTCATATTTTTAACTAAATTGATACATTTTATAATGTACATACATACATTTGAAACATTTAAAACAATTTATTTTACATTTTAATAAAAGTGAAATACAGGGGTAAAGTTTGCAGAAGTTGCGATAGATCAGGAAAGATAGATAATGATGATAATGATTTTACCTTCAATAAAAAAGAATTTATCCATTTTGTAAAAGTTTTCTTTTGAATGTGTAGGCGTTCTTCTTGCAGGGCCTTAATCCGACCCTGCTCAAACTTAAGAACATCCTCTCTTTGAGTCATTATCCTTTCAGTAATTAAACCACCCCTAAATCTGTAAATCCAAGTGATGGATCGGTTGTAATGAATTTGTAGGAGGAAGAATTTTCTTCAAGTAAGGCGTTTCGTCCAACGCCGGGCTCATACTGGGCCCCTGGAAAACACAAAAACAACAACAAATTAATTAAAACAAGTCAAAAAGAGAAGCGCAATTGCCTTATCTTGGAAATGAAACAATTATCTTTAATATACTTGTAATGCATTTTATTTACTGTAAGAACAATCGACTATGGGTCATGGGTAATCCTGACTGAGGATGGGACGAGTGTCTCGTTCTCACTCGTCATTCACAGTAGTTAATTTTGTACTTTTTTTTAATTGTCATTTTTTCGTGAGTTAAATGTTAAATCGCTGTTAAATGTTAAACGTGTATAATGTTTATATAAACTATGAACGCACTCTATGACAAATAGATTATGTAAGCTAATGGAATTTCAGATAATATTAATTATTTTAAAGCTCTCTTGTGCTAGATTTTTAACAATAACAATGTATACCTAGCCAATTC
>WNHD01013906.1:0-16560 GCA_011057455.1 Ganaspis sp. Gsp50 | reverse complement strand
AGAGCATGTAACTCTTGTAATTCAACGAGCTTGTCACGTATATTTATAAATATTCTTCTCAATACACGAAAAAAGTAAAATCATTGTTTCACTAACTCTTTGAAATGTTAACTGATTCAAATTAAGAGAGTAGATGATAATTTCATAAATGTAGTTTTCATTTTCTTTATAGGTAGTACATACAATTTTAGAAGAGTATTTAAACTTGAGACTCTGACTGCAAGTTAATTTTCCATTAAAAGTAAAGGTTCTCGTAAAACACTGTAGTTATTTTATAATTTGAAAGAGATTACATTAGCCTAGATACAACGACCCTGTTGCAGCCATATTAAGTACATACTTTTAGTATTAAAAGAAATTTAAAACATTCTTCATAATTTGACGTGACAAGTCAATGAAAGCGATTTTTTTCTCCAGAAAAAAGCTATTCATATATTTGTGACGACAAGGCATTTTCACCTCTTTAACAAAAGTTTATAAAAACAGAAAGAAAATCCCGGTAAAAATTTCCAAGTCGTTTACTGCATAAAAGCGATATATTATAACGTCTCACGGAGAAAAAAAACCCTCAATATCAGCAGAAAAATCCGTAGAACTTACGGATTTAAATTTAACGAAAAGTCCCATATATTTAGTATTAAATAAGCTGGAAACGTAACTTATGAAATTTGAGGTTAGGTTTACTGTTTCTGATTTCCAACAGTTGAAATTCGTAAAATCTACGGATTTCCACAATTCTTTGTACGTTCATTTCTAACAGATTAACTTCCGCTAATTTAGGCATATTATTTTTCTCCGTGTGTATTTGCATTCTTTTCCTTACAATTTTTGAAGTAAACATTTTTTCTATGATTGATAAATTAAAAATTAAAAATTCTTGAAAAAAACAGCAAGAAATGAAATAAATATTGAAAAATAATTGCACCTTTGCAAAACTTTTTGGTGAACTTGAAATAGATCCCAAAAATGAGGTAAGGAATTTAGATAGATCCGAAGGATCTACGATTTCCACGATGTAGAATCCGACACGCAAAGTGGGAATTTGATTAGTGGAAAAAAACATTAATGTACGAGACTGTACAATTACAGGCGCCGTGATTGGCGTGATTCGAGTCGGCGCCTATGCACTGGACTGCTGACCGACCGGAGCGCACGACTACCGGTCTACCAGTTCCACTGATTGTGAGCTGTATTTGGCCAATTATAATTGCCATAAAATTTAGCTTATGTAATTAAAAATACATCTCAACGTATCTAAATCGCTTAACAATTATTCCAACAAAATTTGTTTTCACAAATGAAACAAATTATGTATTTGAAATAGAAACATTAAGAATAGCTGCATGCAATTCACATCAAAATTGAACCTCTCGGGGTCACAACAACCTACGCGTGATTTTCGTTGGCCTGAAACAGCTGCACGGAAAAAATAAGTCATTTAAAATTTACTTGACTGTCAAACATTTTGAGACGGACCACCATTTGTCGCCATTTTCTTTGACAGTTGAGAACTGTTTGCTAAAAATCAAGAAAACAGTCTTTGACTGTTTTTCTGACTTCTAGCAGACGACAGCGATTCAAGCAAACAATCAAAGACTGAATCAAACAAAACAAAGACAGTCAAAGACTGAATCCTTGACTTCAAGCAAACAGTTCTCAACTGTCAAAGAAAATGACGACAAATGGTGGTCCATCTCAAAGTGTTTGAGTCAAGTAAATTTTAAATAACTTATTTTTTGCGTGTAGAGCTTCACTGAACGCGGAGCCAGTCAAAATCGTTGTTTTGACTCCGAGAGGTTCAAATAAATAATGAAATAATAGTGAATTCATATTATAAAATTAGTTATATTAGATTAATTCTTATTTAAAGAGTATAAATATAAAATTTAATACACACCCAAAAAGTTTAATGAATTTTACTTCTGGATATAATAATTCTTAAAATTAAGTTGCAATTACAGATATGAGTTTTGTAAAATTTACGAATATTTCAAAATCAAGTACGAAATTATTTATAGAGAAGTTTTAAATAATTTTACATGTACATATATTAAATTTTATATATTATGTTATTTTTAATATAGTTTCTCTCTGCTAATATATTTGTAACGCACATTTTGTTCAAATCTGTTTGTACTAAATTGAATACACATTTTTCAAAGAGTGTACAGTACACTTCCAAGAAAATCTCCAACAAGTAGTTAAGACATACTGCCCCGTTACGCAGACCTGTACCTAGGACAACCCTGATCAACAGTACCTTAATAACCTGGGATCGTAAATTTTCATACTCTTAGTGTCTAGACACAGTGGGGGTTTTTCTATCGAGATTCCCATCATAACAATTTATTTTATCTTCATTAAAACTTTGAGTTTTCAATAGCTTAAGACAACATTATTTTAATAATTCCATCACTAAAATATTCTTTGCAAGAATTCTTCAGATTTTCAGTCATTATTGAAAAGTGTCTCTTTTAAATTTATTCAAGAAAAGACATATTTCGAGAAAAAGTACTTAATGTATCAAAAATATAAAATTAACAATATAAAATAATTCTTTAATACTTAAGGAGAAAGACAAAAATTGAAAATGAGGTTATGTTTTTGCGTAAAATTTTTCTTTTTCAATTAGAAACATAATCTTTTATTGCAATTTTCCTTAGAGGAAAGTTGTTGAATATTATTTTAAACAAAATGAGCAAACTTAGAAATTCTTTACTTTTCCTTTATTTTTAGAATCACAATTCAATTTCAATAAAAAAGAAATATATGACAGTTATTTCATCTAACAATAAATTGAAATTTCATGAAAAGATTTGTTCATCAACACATTGTTGGTAAAAATGTTGGGTACACCTTACAGTTTACATATTTTGAACTTTTATTTTGATTTTACAAATTAGTGATTACGAATCCGATTAACTGATTACGAGACTGATTGACAATGTTACTAAAATTCGGAACGTTCATTTGAACGGTTTTCTTTTTGTTTTAATTTAAAAAAAAATAGTTTTGTAGTGACAATAAACAATTGTTTTTAAACAATAATAAATGAAAGTTAATAATTGTTACGTATAATAATATTTTAGGATAAATCTGAATTTTTTAAAATAGAAGAATACAAATTTTGTTTATTTGAACGTTCGGAACTTAATTTGCATGATTAACAAGTTGAATTAATTATTGCGTATCATATGAATTCTAAAAACAGAATTACAAAGTTCTTTATAATTAAATCATAAAAATAAAAAACTCGTTTATGTAATCATTAAAAAAAATTTGTACAATTCAATAAATTTCTCGATAAATTTATTAAGCAAGAAATATGTGTTTAGAAATTTTGTTTCCGAAAATTTTACAAAATTAAGTTTTGGAGGAAATTTGCTGTTTCACATAAATCGCGTTAATAGGAAAAGAACTGATTCTGCTGTCAACTACATTTATATTAATTTAAGCTGTCGTTTCAACAACAATAGGAAAAATACTTGGATCAATTTTTTATCAAAGAGTGATGTAAAACAAGGGTTTATTCATGGATTAGAGGGGAGCAGCTCATATCATTTTCAAGAAAAAAAGTGAAGTCAATGAGACTTTGGTTTGCGAATATCGTGAAGTGGTCGTGAAGCATATCTTTGGATATATAAGGACTTTATTTTGTCTTCTGGGCGGGCAACTTCCCCTTCCTTGTTGCATACGCCCTTAGTGTAAACAAGTTTTATTTTTAGAATTACATATAATAAATTTATCTACATTTACATCTAAAAGAAAAGTAGATTTTCAGACAGTTCCTTTACTACAACTAGAGATATAAATTATTTTTATGGCATTCTAATTTGACCCTTACAGTTTCCAAATGTTATCTTTTTATGCGTAGGCGTGAAAAGTTTGAAATCAATTTGTAATTCAGACTTTCTTAACCTCACTCTACTTAAAGATGGTATTTGCCACAAGCGCTCATTTTCATAAACAAATCTTAAAGAAGATTGAAATAACAGTTTAACCTCCAAGCGAGTATTTTCTTGCTTGAAATACTCTTTTCCATCTCCTCATTTCTCATATATATATATATGTATATAAATATAATCGTAAAGCAGTCAGTAGATCAATAACAGTTAGTTAAATGTGTGACTTGATTAATTAATGAGATTCCGAGAAACGATTCCATTTGAATTTAAATGAGTTTCTGTTAGATACTACAGAAACATCTTATCATAAAAATAAACATATTTTCATACATTCCATTCTACGACAAATTTTCACATTTTAATCATTTCAAACCTATGAGAATAGACTTTTGACATGCAAGTGTAGTGAATAAAATATCTACCATAAGTTAAAATATTGCGGAATATAATTCATGTTTATAAAAACATTGAAAATTTCGCATTATTTTCCTTTATTTGTGTTTTTCATTTCCGCATTGTTTTAAACTGTTTAAATTTCTCACAGAAAAAGAGAAACAAAAGTATGCAAGATTGCAATTGTTTACTCATTATTGCGAAGTTTACAAAATTCGTTAAAAATTTCATTTTACAATTTTATCAATTTAAAGATTTTTAATGCTACATAAACTTTAATGGTTAAAAATATAGAACTACTTTCCTAATCGTTTATTAAAAAAAAAATGCGAACTCTTGACCGTCATTCATTGAATCCTGAACGCAACCGCCATGGAAAGTTGTATACAAAATAGACCAGCCACAAGTTCAATAAACCACCTGTTGATTAATAACTTTTCGCTCACATAGTTCACTAGCAGAATTTATAAATCGTACAATTTACTACTTACACTAATAGATTTTCATAAAGAAATTCTCATATCTCAATAAGAATGTAGATATACAAAAAGGAGATAAAGTATAAAACAAAAACTAAGTGTTGATAATTGGCAGATCTACAAACTTCTCTTAACAGCAGGTAGTAAACAAACAATTTGTGAAAATTGTAAACAATAGACAAGTAAAGCCAACACGAAATTGGGCGCAAGAGATGATGAAAACAAATACATACCTTCTTTTTCTTGGGTGAGTCTTGTAGAAATGAGAGCAAATACTTGTTAGTAGTAGAATCCTAAACTGAAACCGGTAAGCACTTTTAGAGCACACA
Source organism: Ganaspis sp. Gsp50 (assembly GCA_011057455.1). NCBI lineage: Eukaryota > Metazoa > Arthropoda > Insecta > Hymenoptera > Figitidae > Ganaspis > Ganaspis sp. Gsp50. The sequence continues at coordinate 11,454 of WNHD01013906.1, read as the reverse complement.
CAAGAGCACAAATTACGTTCCTTTTAGCAGTTTCACACTTCACTAGCATACGCTAAATTAAAAAAATAATTCACTTAACGAAAAAAACACGCTAAATCACTCGTTAATTCGTTATTGCGATAACGCGAACTACAATCTGCAATCTAGCAACTCGTCAACTGCTCAACGTTAAACTTGCAGCGTTTGTCCCCTTTTGGCTGGCCTTTCACCAATCTCCATGCTCGACTCTCTTCCCACTTGTCCTCTTTTAAACGTTTTCCCCTTTTCCATCTATGTACTAAACAAGTGCACTTCAAAAATATTCTTTCAATTATATCCTCAACTTGCTGGCTGGAATTTTCCCCTTCTCTCTGATTATTCTTTTTTTTTCTAATGGAATTTATGGAATTTTATCAGTTCTGCAAGCATTTTAATTGCCTTTTACACTTGTTTTAAAATTTTAAATAAGTGAAATATGTAATTTATCATCTTAAGTTTATTATATAAACAAGCAAATATAATAGTTTTCTATTCAATATTAAAATTCATAATATTTTCTATTTATTATTTTTTGAAAAACAAATATAGGTTTGGCCATTTGGAGAAAAAGTTTAGGTCCAAACGGTCCAAATCGCGTAGTATTGCAGGGATGGGTACATAACATACTTCAAGTATGTTAAGAACTGCATCAGAGTTGGGAACGAATACCTGACTGTACATACATACAGTCGGGGACAATAATGCCTTCCAAAAGGTCACTAGACAAATTCCTACTTTGAGTGTTGTTTTCTATGTTGCTTTATTTCATGCCTAAACATTTCTCATATGCATAAAATGAAACAACATAAAAGGCGACACGCAAAGTAGGAATTTGTCTAGTAATCCTTTGGAAGGCATTATTGTCCCCAACTGTACAGTCCCGGCAAGGTATGCTTTTTGTTACTAGACAATTCCTAACTAACAGTTGTCCTTCTACATTTTAATATTGCTCCATGGTTAACATTCTATGTAGTACCCTAAAGATGAAATCAGATGCAGAGGAATGCAGGATAATTGAAATAGATCTTTTCACATCATTGTTTCTATCTTCTTCTAACTCAAGAGTCGTTTAACGAGCTAGAGAAAGACAGAAGAACAAAAATGAAAGATCTACAAAATGGAAAGGTCTATAATATTCCACTAATATACCTTTTCATTTTTGTTTTTCTGTCTTTCTCCGACTCGTTCAATGATGCATGAATTAGAAGAGGATAGAAATAATGAGATGATGAAAAGGTCTATCCTCTATTCATCCACTTGCCCTCCTGTCTCTAGTCTTCTTGGAAATTACGATCAACTTCCCAACTCTGGTAGTGACGCAAAGGCAATTTTTTTAATGTATAGAGAATATACCCAACAGGAACGTATTATGTTTAGAAAGTTACATGTACTTTGTATTAAACATTGTAGATTATTGACGTTAAATCAAAATCAATTAATTCAAAAATAATCACATTTTTAGAAAGTTTATCAAATGAGCAAAAATGAATCAATAAGCAGATATGGACCACTTATTGGTGCAATTGATGAAGGAACCAACAGTGTTAGATTTTTGGTACTGTATTGTAAAAATTGATATCAATTGTGAATAATATTCCAAATTTCTTATAGGTATTAAAATTTGTTTTAATCATCTCTGAATTTATTAAAATGGATAAATTTGCACCGTCTACCAATAAAAATCTAAACAAAGAAAAAACCAAAATCATTTTTATAAATTGAAGCATTCATTAGAATTAATATTTATTAGAAAATCCTTTATTAGAAAAAAAAAGATTGGTATTTGAATAATGATTTTAAAAAATATGTATAATTCATTAATTTTATTTATGAATTTAATTAATCAATTATACCTATTTATATACATAAATGAAATCCTATAGAAAAATACATGTTTTAAGTTATGTGCATAAATTGAAAAAATAAGGTTTTCAATTTGAAAGCTAATATTGCTATTAAATTTTTGTTTGACACATTAGACTTGAGTAACTAAAACTTTCAAATTATTATCAATATGCGATTAGGACTTCAAATTATATTTTATAAACTCATTGCTTCCTCGCAGAAGTTTCTCATCTTTTACGAATTTAATATATGTTATATTTTTATAATAGTAGATTATATTTAATGTATAATATATATTCAGTAATGTTTGTTCAAGCATAACTATTTAAAGAATTTATTAGCTGATTATAAAAGGTTGAAAAATAGACCCAATTGTGAATTTTGAAACAATAATAATAAAAAAATCAATATTAATAAAAAATTAAGAATACTAAATATGTAATGGAATGTTACAAAATTCTATACTTTCACAACAAATGTCTAAGAATATACAGGAAAATATTAATCATTTTTAACTTAAAATATTATGCGAAAAAAGAAGAGTTTTTTTCAAACATTTACAAAAACGTTTTATGATTTATAGTTTATAATATTTTAAATATATTACAGGTGTTTGCAGCCAACACTGCCGAGGTATTAACGTATCATCAAGTTTCAATATCGAAATTATATCCAAAAGAAGGATGGGTTGAACAAAATCCTGTGGAGATACTGGATGCAGTGAAAGAATGCTTGAATCAAACAGTAGATAATTTACGCCAACTTAGTATAGACCCTGCAGATATAATTGCTATTGGAATAGCAAATCAAAGGGAAACGTCAATAGTATGGGATTCTGTAACAGGATTACCTTTACACAATGCAATAGGTAATATCATTTTTATTACACGTGGATATCTATGCAAAACATGAAATCTTCATTTATAACATGGAAATTAATTACTTTATTTAATTTCTATATTAAATGATGTGTATTAAAATTTACCATACTTTTATATTTTTATTAGAAAAGAAACTTTCAAATACTTAAAATTTCTTTAAAATACTTCAGACTACTTAAGAATTCTTAAAAATATTTAATAATAATACTTAAAATTACTTTAAAATAGTTTCACATACTTCCCAATATTTCAAAATATTTAAATGTACTTATAATTGCATTAAAATATATCAAAATACTTCCCAATACTTCAAAATATTTCCAAATGCTTAAAAATATTTAAAAACACTTGAAAATACTTGAAAATATTCAAATATTCTTAAAATTACTTTAAAATACTTTAAATTAGTTCCTCATATTTCAAAATATTTTATAATACTTCAAAATATTTCGAAGTATTTAAAAATGTTAGTATTAAATAAATATAATAATATTATATTATTTTATAAATAAATATAAATAATAAAAATAATTAAAAATTATTAAATTAGTAAGTATTAAATATAGTATAAACATATTTTAAAATATTGGTTTTTTTAAATTAAAAAGTTAAATTATTTAATTATTATAATACTTTCGACTCTTTCAAAATATTTAAAAATTCTTAAAAATATTTAAAAATACTTAAAATTGTTTTAAACTAGTTCCAAATACTTACCAATACTTCAAAATATTTAGAAACACTTAAAAGTACCTAAAAATATTTCAATATACTTAAAATTACTTTAAAATACTTTAAAGGACTTGAAAATACTTAAAATGATTTTAAAATTAAAAATAATAATCTTGAGTAATTTAAATTTAATATAAAATTATTTTTAAAAATCTTTTATTATTTCAAAAGTTATTTAAATTCTTACAAAATAATGAAAAATTCATTTCCTATTTTAACAAAAATATATACCATGGAAATGTTTCAATTTCTGTCATGGAAATCATGGTAAATATCGACTATATTTTCATCATTTTTGTTTATCAAATGATGCAATAATACTTCATTAAATTAAAATAACGACTGATTGACATGAATTTATTATTTAAAAAATAATTGGTAATGTTTTAGAAATAACGCTTTATGTATCCCCTTAAATGATTACAATTAATTATCTTTAATAATTACATAAGACGCATGATATTTTATAATTATAGTTAGCATACTAATTTTGTAGTTTATTTTTACATTTAAAAACGAGATGATTAAAATATTTCTTACAGTGTGGATGGATATGCGCACAACTAATACTGTAGATGAAATACTAAAAAGAGTTCATAACAATATAAACTACCTTAAACCCTTATGTGGCCTTCCAATTAGCCCCTATTTTAGCGCCTTAAAGCTCAAGTGGTTACTAGAGAATGAAACTCGTATTCAAACAGCTGTAAAAGAGAAGAGATGCATGTTTGGTACTGTTGATTCATGGCTTATTTGGGTTGGTATTAAGTCAATAATTTTTTTATTAACTAAAATAATAAGAAATGTAAAAAACCTCTTAGAAACCATTTTATCATGTTTTTGATCAATTTTCTGGTATTTTATAAAGGTATTTTAAACGGTTATTTCATAATTATTATTGGGTTTAGAATTTAACGGGTGGTATCAATGGCGGTGCACACAGTACAGATGTCACAAATGCTTCAAGAACAATGTTAATGAATATTTCAACGTTAAAATGGGATTCTACTTTACTTAATTTCTTTCAAATACCGCCTGAAATTTTACCTCAAATACGAAGCTCTTCTGAAATTTATGGCCACATTCATGATGGAGTTCTGCAAGGTGTGCCAATTTCGGGGGTGAGTATTTTTCATTTTCTTAAATATATCATCAAGTGCAACTTGAGATTTAAACATTAAATTAGGAATTAAGCTTTATTTTATTTATTTTTATTTTATTTAAGCTTTACTCAACTTTAAAAATTTTGACCCTTACACGAACGTGCATGAAAGAATCCATAATACATTTATAATAAGTAAAATGTAATAAATAGAATTTCACAAAGAGTTGATTCAACTAGTTAAGGTGAATAAGAAAAAAGCATAAAAAGTTTTTGTGTTTCAATTACCATATTTGTCATCCTCTTCAGAATTTATTAAAAGATTTTGGAAACACACAGGTCGAAAGATCACTAGTTTAAAATTGACAGTTTAATTTTGCTTTGAACAATCTGACTGTAATTTCTTTTTATTCTGATTATATTTTTTTAATAACATAGTGATTATTCGACTTGAGTGCTTCTTTGTATTGTTTTCATATACTCCTTTAGACATTTCGACTTAAGCTTTTATTGTTTTTAATTTTTAATTGTATTATTTATCGCTTATTTAAAATTGTAACCAAACTTATTTTCACCAATGTACAATTGTTACATTTTAATGGAATCTTTTAATAAATTCTGAAGAGGATGACACACATGATTATCGAAACGTAAAACCTTTTTAAGTCTTTTTTTAATCACCTTGACTAGCTGAATCGTCTCTTTGTGAAATTAAAATGCATTATAATTGAATCACTAGTGATTTGATAATCCAACATCTCTTATCATAAGTAAAATATGTAATTAAGTTGGTTTAATTAAAGTGTTTAGGTGATCAGCAATCAGCTTTGGTGGGTCAAATGTGTTTTGAACGAGGGCAAACAAAATGTACTTATGGCACAGGTTGTTTCCTTCTTTACAATACAGGAACTGCGGTAAGAACTAAATTTACACAAAAATTGTCAAGTGTTTTTTTAAAACTATTTTCTAAAACTACTTTTAGATTAAAAATATTATATAAAGAGTCAATTAAAGAATTGTGTTCATGAAATTATTATATGAAATTATACTTAAAAAATAAAGTAATAAAAGTAAAGTCTTGTTCAGTTTGTTCAATTTTAAGCAGAAATAGTCTTGCTTTTCATTTTCGGCTACCAAAATATTAAAATCAATGAGTTAAATTTTGTTCGTTTTTTCATATCCTGTAAAAATATACATTGATTTTTAACTATGTACTTAATTAAATTTTGATAAAAATGTAGAAAGTTGTTTTAAAATTATTTTTAGATTGTGGATTCGTCTCATGGATTATTGACAACTGTTGCCTATCAATTAGGACCTCAATCACCTCCAATTTATGCATTGGAAGGTTCAGTTGCAATCGCAGGAGCAGTTATACAATGGTTAAAAGAAAATATGGAAATACTTTCTGATGTTAAAGATTCCGAAGCTATTGCTAAACAGTTACCATTTGATAATCGAACAGTATTCGTCCCTGCATTTTCTGGCTTGTATGCACCATACTGGCGAAAAGATGCACGTAGGTAAGAAATTGTCACACACATCAAAAAACTCATTGATTATTAAACAATTTTTTTACAATTTTAACTATCTTTCTGCGACATCGGTCACCTACGTATTTTCGCGCTTTTATTATGTTATCGGGGTTTCTACAACTCTGAAAAGCTTGAATAACCTGCAATTCTCATAGAATTTCATTATTCTTTATGGAATCATGGAAATCTCATGAAATTTTTATTTATAGCATGGAATTTTTTTTAAATTCAATTTCTTTAAATAAGATACTTAAATATTTTGTATTGCAGAAGAAAATTTCAAAATAGTTCAAAATATTTAAAAATACTTAAAATATCTTTAAAATATTTCACAATACTTGAAACTACTTTAAAATACTTAAGATTACTTCAAAATAATTTCAAATACTTAAAATTACTTTAAAGTATTTCCAAATAGTTCCCAATACTGCAAAATATTTAAAAATACTGCAAAATATTTAAAAATACTGCAAAATATTTAAAAGCACTCAAAAATACCTCTAAATCCTTTATATTACTTTAAAAGACTTCAAAATAGTTTAATGTAGTTAGAAATATTAATATTTCAAGTATTAGATAAAATATAGAAAGATTTGAAAATATTAGTGTTTTGAAATATTTTTCAAGTATTTAAAACACTTCAGAGTACTTCAGAATACTTCAGAATACTTCAAAATCACTTAAAAATATCTCCAAATACTTCCCTATACTTCAAACTAATTTAAAATACTTCAAAATATTTAAACACTTAAAATTACTTAAAAAAATTTAAATATACTTAAAAATATTTAAAAATACTTAAAACTACTTTAAAATACTTAAATATATTTAAATATATACTTGAAATTACTTTAAACTACTGTAAACTGCTTTAAATTTTTTTTTATTTTCTGTATATTACTTTCAGTATTTCTTTTAAAAATTTAAAAATATTAAAAGATACTTTAAAGTAGTTCAAAGTGTTTAAAATACTTCAAAGTATTTCAAAATACTTATAAATATTTCAAAACACTTAAAAATACTTTAAATAGTTTTAAAATTAATAATAATGACCTTGAGTAATTTAAATTCTACAGAACATTATTTTTGTAATAAGCCTAAGATCATTAAAGAAATTTCATTATGTATTTAAGAAGTTATTGAAATTCTTACAAAATATTGAAAAATTTATTTTAAAAATGTCATGGAAATTTTTCCATTTTTCTCATGGAGATCGTGAAAAACTCATGGATTTTGTGAAGAAAAATTTGTAGAAACACTGGTTATTTTTCTTGATTAACTTGCGTTGAAATCTTGAGAATATCTATGTTTACAGTGTTATATGTGGCATTACTGAGGATACAACTAATGCACAAATAGTAAGAGCAGCTTTGCAAGCTATATGCTTTCAAACAAGAGATATTTTAGATGCTGTGAGAAAGGACACAGGTTTTCTCTTAACAAAGTTACTGGTCGACGGTGGCATGACTACAAATAATTTATTAATGCAAATGCAAGCTGACATATGTGGAATTCCAGTGGGTAAGAATTATTAAATGCACATTTAAGAAGATCAGAATACAGTCAACTGTATGAATAGTTCCGCTAAAACTCTACGAATCGTTCCGATTTCTTTTGCTCTCACTCGAGCGTGCTTTGTTTCTTGTGCAAGTATGCGGAACTATTCACAGCTTGGATACAATTACCATTTATTTTTAATTTTTTTTGTAAAATTAAAACAAATGTATATTGTTTATAAATAGTTAAAATAGAAACTACAATACTTCTAACACATGCATCGAAATCACACTGTTTCTTATCTGTGTAGAGATTCGAAATAAAGTTTCTTCCCTTGAATAATATCAAGGAAAGTTAATTTTCCTCGATATGTCACGGGGAGAAAAGGTAACTTTCTCTCTGTTATGGGAGAAAAAGTAATTTTCTCTCTGTTATGGGAGAAAACGTAATTTTCCCCTCTCAGTTGTTGGAAAAGACTTATTTTTGAATTTCTACTCAGGTAAGTAATAGTGTACTTTCGGTGTGTATGTTGAAAAGTAGAACAATTTAAAATTTGCACTCTAAACATTGATAATTCTAATTTGCATTAATTTCATAAGCTAGTGAGGCCTTTGATGTGTGAAACAACAGCTTTGGGTGCTGCGATAGCTGCTGGCAGAGCAGAAGGCATTCGAAAGTGGGATGTAAAATCTAACATGGCTGTACCTAGTGACACGTTTTTCCCGTCAATAACTGACAATGGTAATTTAAATTCACTAGGCATATTATTCAATTTAACTATTTTATTCTCCACAAACATCATAACTCTTCAAATATGCTCATTTTTGTGCATTCTTTTCTACCATAACGCTACCATAATGAACATTTTCTTCTTTTCCAGAACGTGATATGCTTTATTCACAATGGAAAATGGCTGTTGAACGAAGCTTAGAGTGGGATTCCTTAGAAAAATTGCGTGGTAGGTAAAACATGTCAAAAATACTAACATGCCACGAGTGTTGCTTCACTTTGCGGTTTAAATAACGTGCATGAAACTAAAACAACTTCGAAATAATTGTGACCGTCCACAACAAAAAGTACCTTACTCGGAAAAAATCGATTTGGATTTTTTTAATAAAAATTAGCTATTATTGACTTGCTCTTTCATTTACGAAAGTCAGGAATTATTTTTTCAATTACTTATTTTATTATACACATTCAAACTTAAGTCCTTTAAGCATTATGCATTTGTTGGATTCTATGTGAACTCTCGCCCTACATAATTAGCTCTTATTAATTTTTATTTTTTACGTTATTTGATAGCTATTGAGTTATCCTTTAATTTTCAAAAAATAAAAAGTGTTTTCCTTAATTAGTTTTTTTGTTATACAGCTCCAAAGACAGTCATGCCTTACGCATCACATCCGTTTTCTCTTTTATCTGCCGTACTGTAAAGTTAGCATTATGCGTGTAAGGTGCTTTTTATCATGGACAGTCAAATATGTAAATGTGTCGCATTGAGAAAAAAATTGCCCAAGAAGCGAACGAATTCAAGTTATTCAACTAGATGTTAAAAAATGGTTGTTGTTCAGTGAAACTTCTTAATTCTTTGAATAAAATTATTAAGACACTATCAAAGAATTTAAGTTATGTTCTCTGATACTTTTAGTTTGTTTAAGACCTTGCAAATTATCTGAAATTAAAAACAGTGTTTCTCAACAATATAAAAAAAACTATTCAAGAAATACTGTTTTTGATTTCAAATAATTTAAAGCTTATTTATTTTAAAACTAAAAGTACCAAAGGCTTCTTAGGTATCTTTCTTCGCAACGCGTCACAAATATAATATCAGTATTTTTATTTGGATTATGTGGCACATTACGCTGAAAATTTTTCTCATTGCAAATTAATATTTATTTGCAGAAAATGAAGATGATCTTCATAAATTAACTGCCACAGGACTTTTTGTGATAGGAACAATGATTTTTCTCATGATGGCAAAGTTCCGATCTGCTGTTTAGTTTAAATTTTTTTTATAAAGAACAAAAATACCTAACTACTATACTCAAAGTGTTTGTTCCAAAGAGTACATTCGTCCCTAATAACAATAGCTGTACAAAAACTGTATGTTATCTTGAAAGTTCCTTAGTCATCCAAATAAATTGTTACCAAAAAGAAGTAAATAACAATTGTTTTATAAATTTTTGTTGATTAATTTATCGTTAGTGATCACGTTTTATGATATATGCAAATTGAGGAGCTGGATACAATAACAAGACGCGGATTACTAATTCTCGTCTGTACATTTGTTAGATTAAAAAAATAATTCTAATTCAATTGCGTACTTTATATGGTATTATTGAGAATCGTATTTCAAAAAAGAATTTTTTTCTTTGAAATTATGTACATCATCTTCTTTAACATAAGAAATTCCACTTTTTTGTTGATTAGTAGTCGCAATTAAATCATTTTTATGGATTTCTTTTTTTATAGGTATTTCATGACTAGTTTTCTGAAAATAAATTTATTAATAAATCTTTTACAGTAAGGTAACGTAACTATTATTAAATACAGAGCAACTGCCATAAACTTGACGTAAACAGTTTTTTTCGATAGTATACAAAAGAGCTATTCAAGAAACATTATTTTTGATTTTAGATAATTAAAAAGGAAGCTTTAATCAAGTTAAAACTAACACCAAACATAACCTAATTTCGTTCGATTCTAAGGTACCTTTCGCCACTTGTCACATACATATATTGACAATTTTCAATAATGATAAAATTAGCCACTATGAAAGAATAATGGAATTATTAGAATTATCCACACCTAGGACTAACAAAGAATAAAAAAAATTCCAAGAATAAAAGTCAAGTTTATGGGAGTTTCTCTTTAAGCATTTAATTCTTTGTTTGCAAAGCGTCTTTAATCATCAGAAATACATAGATGTATTATTTCAATTTAGAGACCTTCTTCAAAATTAATTTTCTATTCAAATTTTGACAATGTTCAACCACAAGACTGAAAGCTCCCACGCACAGCACCCAAACTTTTCTGAAACTTGACAGAACCTCTCGGGGCGAGGTTAGGAACCTTGAGTGTGCAAGTTCATACAAGTTTGTGTCAATGTTTAAATGTCCACACTTAAAGAATATTTACATGAAACCTTAAGCAAGTATTACATTTCAATGTTCACTTGCTATATTCAATCAATGTTGTGTCAATATTGACATAACATTTTTACCTATAGTTATAAAAATTGAATATTGACACAAGATTCACTGAACATTGACGGAACATTGCACGTGAACATTGATATGAAATATTCGCTCAAAGTTTCGTGTAAATATTTTTTTTCCTTGCGGACATTTGTAGATCGACACAACCCCATACAAACTTGTATGAACTTCGACACTCAAGGTTCCTAACCTCGCTGTGCAAAGTTTTGTCATGTTTCAGGGAAGTTTAGGTACTGTGGGAGCTGATGTTGAAAATATAGAAAGCAATTATTATTATTAACATTTTATTTTTTTCTTACCAACATATCATCAGCCATAGATGTATAAGCATTAGTAGTACCCATACTTAACCACGTCTCATTACGTATATTTTCAACAGTCAAGCGGGTGCGTTGTGGAGCTAATAAACGTGAAATTAAAAGTCGACAAGATTGTGAACTCTTGGGTTCTCTCGGAAAATTGACCTTTTTTTGCACCTGCTAGAATGGACATTTTTTTAATTTTTGGAAATACAGTAGAATTCCAATTATCCGGATTCCAATTATCCGGACGTCCGATTATCCGGATTTTTTTTAAGTTCAAAAAAATTTTTTTTATATAATTTTTTCAACTTTAAACATTTTTTA
>WNHD01013900.1:0-10752 GCA_011057455.1 Ganaspis sp. Gsp50 | reverse complement strand
TTTTTTTCTGTGTATATGTATATGTTTTGCAATGTTATTATACGTATAAAATAAGTATAAACGTATACATTAAAAAAGAATAGGTATCAACTTATCCGCTAAAGAACCTCGTAGTACTCTTGATTATGATTAGATTAGATTAAGGATCGAGGTAAAATTAAAGATGAATATTTTAAAAATTCAAGTGTTAATTACTATGTAAAGTAAATGGAATAAGCAGAGGCGACTTGGAAGAAAGATTGCGTTAACACGATTTGACGTATGCAGGAAGGCAAAAGGTCAACTGAAAAGATGTGGGCAGGGGTTGTTCGGATAATGAGAATAAACGCATAACAGTTAAGAATGGGTTCTCGTAGCAACTGGGAGACTTTCGATCTTGAATAATTCATCGGAAACGCACGCTCGGTTAGGCGCCCATGAGACCAGCCACCCTCCATCCTCTATTACACCCGCCGCGCCGATATACGATTTCTGCTCTTTGGACTCGAAGAAGGGTCTTCTCCAGTCTCTTCGATGCTACGTAATATCTTGGCAGCTTCCAAAGGAACTTAAATTCCAAATTGCGGATACGAAAATTCTTCTGCTTCGTCTACTAATCACAAATTCCATGTTCCTGAACCACTTTTTCTTGCACCAAAAGGAACATAAAAATGACAGCTACTTTCTTCGATAAAACCTTGCCTGCTAAAAATTATTCCACCAATAAAATTGCGTCCTTTTTCAGAGAAAGCATTTTGTTGCTAATAAGGCATTTTTTTCATTAAAGAATACATTAAGAATACTAGAGCATTAAAAAAGCAATCCTGTTCCTCAAATATACATTTCAATTTTTATAAAAACAAATCATTTTCAAAAATAGTGTTTAGTTGCTTTATTTTATCCTGATTGTATATTTACCGAATTAAGAAAAAACCTACTCTTAAAAACAAGAAAAAACTCTTGAAATACTGACTTGAGAAGATACTTGGTTTCAAGTTGAAAAAAATTACATTTAAATCAACAAAGTGTGTCGGTTTGACTGCTTTTTTATTGAATGGAACGTATATTTCTCTGAGGGTGAAGATCGTAAATCAGGCAGTGGTATGCTTTTTATTGATGAATGTAATCGCATTTTAATTATGATTTGGGTGGTCGGAAGACGTGTTAGGTTTTGTAGCACGTTTAACAACATTCCACATTGACATTGTGATGGTAGAAATCGTGGAGGCCAACTGGTTCAAGTACCACTCCCAACACTTGAACGAAGAATCATACCAACCAGATGAGAAGGAGAATTACAAGTCACCGTTTCCTCCAAGACGCAAAAATCGTTTCATTAGAGAAATATTTTCAAATTAGCATTTTTTTATGTAATAATTACATTTAATAGATTTTCATTTTTCTTTCAACCACTACTAATTATTTACAATTTATTTTGAGCTAAACTAAAAATAAAGGATAAAACATCACGAGACATTAAATTGATATCTGCAAAAACACATTTCATAGATAAATGTATGAAAAGAATAATAACATTTTATAATGTTTTAATCAACCAAAAGGTAGTTTTTAAATTTACGTCAACTTTTTTTTAGTAGAGTGATAAAATAGTAAAATAATTGTCTCATAAATTGTGTTTATATGACTTAATTTGTTCACATTCTAGACATTAAATATTTCATCATATCGTCAAATTCAATTGTTTGTAACTAATTTTAATAAGTCGACAATAAACATGATTAGAAATGCTTTTATTGCACAATTAAAAAAAACTTGTTCTTTTATATACTGTTAAAGATAATAAGAGTATTTTAAATATTTCACTCGACTTTTTTAAGATATTGTTTGTTTTAAAAAAGTTATTTTGAATATCATTATTATTATTTAAAAATGGAAGTTTATCATGAATTAATGGTTGCTATGATACAGAGTGATTTGAGAAGCCTTCTGGTATATACATAGTAATTGAGTCTACTTTCGTACGTCTTCTTTCCTTTCAAAACATTCGATTCAGTTGTGGAATTTTTTCCGTAAAAAAAATTTCAAATATGCACAATGTAATAAAATAAGACCCTACATGGAAATTGTTATAAAGTAAAAAGTAATTATTGAAAAATTTATAAAAACTTTACAAGCCTTTATCTGCAGAAAAATCCTTCTAGAATAATTTCTTATTCAATTAAATTTCCCATTGAATCAAATGTTCTTTTCAATAATAATAGTTTTAGTCGATCTTATGTAAAAAATAATGAAATAATTTTTTTGTTATAATCGTTGAAAGCAACATGAAGGAATAGTGATAACGTAATTAGTATTTGTGAATAAATGTAATATAAAATGTGTAAAAAATTTATCATCAGTTTAGAATTCCGTGGACAAGCTTCTGTAAATGTTTGTCGCGTTTATGAGTTCCATCTTTGGTAATATTTATACATAAAAAATATATGGACAGGTCGGATGTCATATCAAGTTTCAGCAAAATATTTTTCAATTGCGGAAATGAAAAAAAATAGCTAACGCCTGTTACGTGCCGGTATTAATGCCCGAAGCGATCACTCGGTTCATCGTACCCTATTCACTCTGTGCCACTGGTAGCTGAGCATCATGTTCTTTTCTTTATTATTTATTTTCTTTTTCAATAACAGGTTCCATATCAACATTCACGGTTAAGCTATACCGTCAAAAGATTATATTATCTGTATTGATGAAACGTCAGTCAATTAAATAATATTAAAATGCAATTAATACATTTTGTAAATATCCCTTCTTCAGAGGGAACCGAAATTTATCCATTTTTTAAAACAGATGTTATTTTAGTATTAGAATTGATCAAATTTCAAATGATTATTCAAAGTATTATTTTAATTATAAAAAACAATTTGACTGATGATGATCAGAGGATTTGGAAACAGTAAAAATAAAAAAATGAAAGCCTCGGATAAAAATGCTGTGCAGTTACATAAAAGTGTAGCCAATTTTCATTTCTGTTTCGCATTGAGTCACCTACACGCAAACTTGGAAATAGTGGAAGGTGCGCGGGTGACAAAAGGGAACCACTTAGCCGAAAACTGTAAGTCTGGAAGTGAGCAGCTATTCGGTAGACGGCACTGGCGCCAGCGGACTACCTTAACCCCATCCCACAGGAATCTCATTCCCCAAAAGCGTCGCAAGAATTATAAAGTTGGTGGAGGAGAGCTCCGGTCTTGTTCCCTCCTTTTCCAAGGAATCCCTCCACCTCTCACCTTTCTCGTTGTTCACTTCCACCCCTTTCTTCTTTTTCTTTTCTACTTTTCTCCAATCTTGCGTCTCCTTCCCAGAGTTTCAAGTAAAAGAGACGATATTCGGGAGAGCCGCGACCAACCGCAGCCAGTCCATCTTTCAAGATCCTTGATCATTTTCGTTTCTCCTCTCTCACCCCCGTCCACTCGTCCCTTCTTCTTCTTCGCCACTTCCTTGTCTTTCCCTTGCTTTTTCCTCTGCTGTTTCGCAAAGCCCCCTCCTCCATTCGAGTTTTGCTTTGGAAAACTGTCGGAACTAGGTGGCTGCTCTGTAACATCCATAACTTTCGAGGTGCCACGTTAACCCATCGCCACCAAAACCCACAAGCGGGCTGTCGATCGATACTTCACTTTGAAACATGAATGTATAACGCTCGAGATAACTTGAGCCGAACCAAGAGATATTGGTCCTGCTTCCGAGACGATCTAAATCTTCTAAAAGTAGAGTAGCTCTGACTACTACTTTTCTGCAAGAGCTCTGTCCCTCTTTTGCCTTCACTTAATAAATTTCGATTAAGGTGAAACGCCCAGTTATTGCCTTGCTTTTAAAATTCTCTATAAACTTTCCGAAACTCTCGCCTCACAGCAATTATTCTTCATTAAACACATCTTGAGAGCATTCTGCCGCTTTAAGAAACAACCAAAGTTAATCTCCGCACATATAACTAATTCTCTCAAATTTACAGTTAACTTCAAATCGGGATTCGCAAATTGATATCATTTACAATCAAGTTCAATACAAACCCCGACCACTGATGTGAAATTTGCACAATAACACGCAAATTTACTTGTTTTTAGATTTTTCCCACAAAGATTATTACTTATCTAAGGCTCTGCGCAACTATAGATTCTAGTTATAGGTCCGACTCGAGTACTCTTTCGTTTCGCAGTGCATGCTTTTTCTCGGGAATGAAAAGAATTTAAAAATTGCGTTAACTTACCGCGAAGATGAGTCTGAGTCGTGTGGTGCAAAGTATCACGATCATACGGCGACGGAGGTGTCGAGGGTAGAGGAAACCACTGCTAGTGAACCCAAGAGGGTGGCGCGGCAGGAGTCGCTGCATTTGTGCTAACATAAACTCCCGCTGAAGTGGCACTGCTCGTAACAGTGCCCACACTACCACTTGGGGACGTTACACCACTTGGAATAATATCTCCATCGTCCACCTGAACCCCTGGATTGCCCAGTACTCCCTGTTGGAAATTAAAGTCCAACGTTCCATCCATCGACAGCTCATGCTTTATCACCTGTTCAATAAGGAAATTGGTGACTAAGACACAAAAAATGTCTTAATTTAAGACACTTTTGACCAAATAAGACACTTCTGTCCCACTTTTAAGACACCATTTTTTGCAGTGTAACTATTTTTTAATCTAACTACTGTAGAGAATTCAATTTTCCAATTAACAAAACCACAATAACCTAATCAATAACCCTCATGTGAAAATTCAATTTATCTGCAGTAGAGAAAACCTTAAAATCACTATATAATACTAGAGCTTGCAACGTATTTTTCGTTTACGAGAAACTAGAAAGCAAATCCTTATCATAGTTTCAGTTTCTATTCATTAACTTTATAAAAAGATAAGACAAAATACAATCTTCCGGAGTTGCATAAAATTAAATATTTAAAAAATGTACAACTAGCAGAAATGTATTTCTTTATTTTCTGTAAGGTGCCATCTACAAATTACGTAATTCATTTTTAGAACATTTTGAACCCCCTCTCCCCCTATGTAATAAGTCGTAACAAAATTCTTTTTACCATCTGTAATAATTAGAATTTATTACAATAAAAATTTAAAAATAAAATTTATCCTCAAATAAATGTTCACTTTTATAATTCGTTTAGTTTAAAAACTAAAAAAAAATTCTTTTTAGATTTTATTAAGTATATATCAGGGTAATCCACAAAATTTCAAAATAAAAATAGAAATTTGTAAGAAATTTTGTAAGAATTTTCTAAGCATTTAAATTATTTCTGAAATAATCAAAACTTTATGATGCTCTTAGGTTTATTGCAAAAATATTTCTCTTTAGAATTTAAATTAATCAAGGTAATCATTTTTAATTTTAAAACCATTATAAGCATTTTGAAGTATTTAAAATATTACCAAATATTTTCAAATATTCTTAAACACTCTGGAATATTTTAAATATTCTTAAAATGCTCTAGAAAAATCTAAAATTTCAAAAACATTTTGTACATTACTTAAAACTATTTTGAAGTCTTTTAAAGTATTTTATGGTAATATGAAGGATTTTCAGGTATTTTAAAATATTCTAAAGTCTTTTAAAGTATTTTAAGGTTATATAAAGAATTTTGAGGTATTCTATAGTATTTTAAAGTAATCTTAAGTATTATTCAATATTTCGTAGTATTTTTTACTATTTTTAATTATTTATTTATAATTCATTAATTCCTGGTTGTCCAAAATATTACATAAGTTGTAGACCCCCCCTACAAATCATAACGTTTTGTCGAGACCCCCCTCCCCCAAAATCTGTTACTTAATTTATGGATGGCCCCTAAACGAAAAAGAAACGTTTCGAACTTGAGCGTTGTATATCGCTGATACATTTTCAGTTTTAATGTTCTAAACGAATATTTCCTTGTTTTAAGCTTTTTTGACCGTGAAGATATTATAATTATATCAGTGAAAATAAACATGACTTGTCATAAAAATGCTTCTTAAGTTCTTGCAATACCGCAAAAAATTAAAATGCCAGAAGTGAGCAAATCAGTCGATTTATTTCTTTCTCAAATCGTAATTTTTGCAATGTTTAAGTTTTCTCTTGCAACGTTACACACATTTAAATATGTAAATTAATTTAATCTCTTACACTGAGTAGATTTCTTAACATTTGCATGTCTTTTAAAAGCAAACTCATTTCAACTCTATAAATCCAAATTAGTGAGATTCCACTTATTTTAAGGGCAGTGGAAGACTTTTGACTTAAAATAAGTGGAATCTTGCTTGTTTGGATTTAGAGAGATCAATGAGACAACTTGGCAGAAAGATGCGCGTCTTAATCTATGCTTTCACAGGAAAAACAAAATGTTGTTCAATGCATCACCTGTTAAATTGAAAGATGAACTTGTATTTTTACAGGTATTAGAATACCAAAGCACCTTGGAATACAACAGCCTTGCATTGAGAAAGAACAGATTTTTTCCTGTGTTCAGACAAGGGAAATAAAAGAAAAGAATCAAGAGTTGATCAAGATTTTAGAGTAAAATGACTGTACCTCATCAACATTGCAGTCGAAGCCTTGTAACGTTTCGATATTAATGTTGAGGTCATCGAGCAAAGATGAATTATTTAAAGCTCCCATAATCTGACCCATTATTGTGCTCGGTTTGGGCGATTCTGGGGGACTTGGACCTCCGGGACCCGACTGTGCTTGTGTCTGTTGTTGTTGTTGTTGTTGTTGTTGCTGTTGCTGCTGTTGTTGTTGCTGCTGCTGGCGTTGCTGTTGTTGTTGAAGTAGGAACTGAATAGTCTGTTGCTGTTGAGAACTAAGCGTCGAAGGACTAGGTTCACTTTGCTGATATGAAGGAGACATACCGGACACAGGACTCAGGTTCTAAAAAAGGAGATAAGATAAGATAACTGGAAAGGCTGATTAAGTATTGTCGTGTTGGTTTAAAAATAGATAAAATCCTATCGGAACTAGAGGTGGATAATTTTGAAAGTTGCATTTGTTGACTGACCATTTGGCAGGCACAGGGTTGCAAACGATGGATGGGACATCTTTGTTGATTGGCTGGTTGTGGGGTGGGTGGCAGGCCATAGGGTGTGCTGTTGGTTCGAAGTGAATTATTTCTTTGATACTGAGCTTCGAAATAAGAAGGTGGTGGTCCAGTTTGTTGCTGGTGTGGTGGTGACGTCTGGTACATCTGATAGGATTCAATTTTCATCGTCTCCGCTAAATTTCCAGCTAAATTCCCAGCAATTGCAACAAAATGAGAATTGAAATATTTTAGGAGACTGTTTAAGGTTTGGTTGGTTGGAATAAATCAAAGTGTCTAAATCTTGTCTTATCTATAGTCATACCTAGTTGCTCTGGACTGTAGGAATAACTCGGAGGCCAGTCTGATTCACTGAGGGCAGCAGGAATTGGACTCAATCTTCCACAGGATGATGCGTTGCTTGAAGCTCGAGGTCTTTTGAAAAATTTTGCATACATGAACAATTTATCTTTAGGAGAGACCAATTGTGGATTAAAAGTTGATTTATCAAAGAAAATGAATTTGCAAGAGAAAAGAACACACATACAAATAAGAATAAGACAAATGATGAAACAATTTAAAAATGAAAACTCTATTCAGTTTAAGAAGATTCTTCATGCAGATGCGATAATTATGAGGATGATCTCAAGTCTTCAAGTGATAAAATCGAAAAGCGATGAAGGAAAACACAATTCGAAGGAGTTGAACGCGTACCGGAAGTCTGGTGATAGCTGAAAGCCGCTTGCTGGATGAAGGGGACTGTCTGGAAAGAGATCCAAGCCCTCGCTGACGCTGCTGCTTGGGCTGGGGGTTGCGTCCGCCTGCAAACTTCCGTTCCTCAACGCTTCAACCTTCTTCTTTACTCGACCTCGCCTCTTCTCGAACTTGCTCGTCTCCATCGACGTCGCTCTAAACGACAATCGAAATCATTGTCACTTACCTACTTCTACTCTTCAACTTTCTTTCAAACTATTGCTCCTTCTCACATTCAAGTCTTCTCCAAGATTCAAGAAATTTCATTTAAGTATATACGAATCTTCTGCGACTAAATTGTGAGAAGTTAAATTCTCTCGCTCTTACTAATTTCAAACTTACATTTATCAAGTTTCGACTTATGTTATATATATATACCTATCTATTTGACTAAAATACAAAACTAAATAAATACAATCAAATTTACCTTCTTCTAGCGGATTTTCCAGGTTTCGCATCAGGATTGATCATCCACCAGGAACTTTTTCCGGTGCCTTCATTTTGTACTCTCATGAACCGATTGTGCAGTGAAAGATTGTGCCTTATAGAATTCTGAAACAAGAGAAAAAAGGACATTTATAAATCTGAAATGAAATCGATAGTTGCCTGAGAATCTTACATGGTGTAAAAATTTTAATACTAATTTAAATGTCTAAAATGCCGGAATTCCCGAGTCCAATTGTACATACATTATGCTTATGTAGCTTAAGAGTCCGCTGACGTAATACGACCGAGAACTGCAATTGAAAATCAACCAAAGTTTTAAGGCGCTTATTCCAATACAAGAGACCTTTAGTTATGATTCATCAATTTCTATTTAAAGAATTTAAAGAAACATAAAACTGATTTTAAAAAAGTAAATTATCAAAAAAGAACATTTTAATAAATTTTATATAACAATAATAATGATTACTTGGTTTTGGACTAAAATAATCATAAAGGGAAATTTTGACAAAAGTATAAAAATTAATAATTGTTGATAAATTAGAAAGCCATAATTATTCATGTGATAAGCTTTAATCCAATTTAATTAATTCCTGAAAATTTTGATGACGAATCAATGCACTGATAATTGAAGAAATTCTGTCTAATAAATTTCAAGCGAAAATTGATAAAGATTCATTCATGACGAATAGGACATCGATGTTGCATTTACTTTAAGAAGAATTATCAATGTACACCTTGTTCTTGGCAGACATTGCAACGTAATTGAATTTAGCGATTGGACAAGATCCAAAATCCTCTACAACGAATTTCCGCTATTAATCTTTGCCTCCATCATCACCTTTAACCTTGTATTCGAGCAATTCTTGGAAAATGTTCTAAGGAAATGATTTTCTAAATGTTTTCACTAATAAAATAATTTTTAAATTAATTATTGATTGTTTATCTATTTATTACTATTACTATTATTATTATTCTTCGTAAATTTAAATCCTTTTGTATCTACTTAAACAAAAAGAAAAATATTTCTAACTTTGAACATAGTAAAATCGTAACATCTACATAGACAGTAACGATTCTGGCTATATGGCAAGAGTTTACAACCCCATCGCATCCTCGCCTTTATCGGCGAAATAGTATGAAGATGAAGATATTTTTGGCGCCGGCATTTGGAACTTTAGGTCGAAACCACCCCAGTTTTCCCACGCCCTTCGAATTCATCGCAATATAAAAGATGTGGGTCGAGAAATATAAAAAAGGGTTGAGTCAAACATTTCTTCTTCCGGTTTTTGACTTAAAAATTATTGGAATTGAAATGTAATAAAACACGGTAACCTTTTAAAGTGCAATCGATATATTCCGTATTAAAAATCATTGCTAGTATTAACAGATATATCATTAAAAATATTGTCTAACTTAGGTACTTTAAATTACTACATTGCAATCAAAAAAGTTATTCAAGATATAATGTATTTATAGGTATATTATATCTTCTCGTCCAAGTAAACCGCTATCAATTCTATAAAGAGGACAGAAAAAAATTAAAAAGTGAAGAATAATAAACGTTGCAACTAGTTTCAAGAAATGTGAGCTTTTTAGATAAACTTATACTATATAATTGAGAACGGGAGTAGAAATTGTATAGTTAAAACTTGTTGTAATGGAAAGAGTCTTCTCTGGCTAGTTAATTGACTTTACGTATTTGTGCATAACTATGGAATTTTTTTTATAAACATGTATTCGCCCACAACTGAGATTTATACATATGTACATTGCCGCCATTTGGATTTTTAGAACTCTCCCAACTGCTTGCGCTAAAACCACTTGAAATGATTAATTCGGCTAACTGGTCTTTCTTGCCTTCCATTTTCACTTCCTTTAACTCGTATGTTTACCTCACTTAACAAAATGCTTTTATTCAAATAACACATTCAGTTAACAAACATAACACACACAGTTGAAAATTTTATGTCCCAGGAGGTCCACTCAAAATTTGTGTTAATGTAACACATTTTTTATGCTAAATTAACCTAATCTTTGTGTTAAATTAACACAAATTTTGAGTGATTACATAAAGATTGTGTTAATTTAACACAAAAAATGTGTTAAATTAACACAAATTTTGAGTGGACTTCCTGGGACATAAAATATGTGTTAAATATACACAAAATTTTCAACAGTGTAGGTTTCTACGCGTCGACGTTGAAATTCACCTATTCTGGACTCACCTTTAGCTCTCGAAACAGGGTGAGAAACGCACCAACGAACAGTGGACAACTGTTCGGAACTGTGTTTTGCACCATGTTCTGAACAGTCGATCAGTGTTCCCTTTTTCCTTTGTAAATTTAATGGTTTTTTGGGTATGTTAAATAAAATTAACTTAAATTTAAACATAACTTGGAAAAAGAAACTCATTTTTTTAACCTAAAAGTGTTTAAATTGAGTTAAAATTAGTTTATTGATAACCCTGCTTAAAATGTCGGATAAAAACCGGGTGATATTTCGGATCAAACCGGTTATTTGAATCCGTTTTTTGTCCGTTCTTTGTAAGGTTCTGTCCGTCC
>WNHD01013898.1:0-11473 GCA_011057455.1 Ganaspis sp. Gsp50 | reverse complement strand
TTTAATAAAATGAATTTAAGTTTTTCTGACATTTCTCGCTAAGAATTATACATTTACGGCAACCATTTCTTTCATTATCGTGAGTTTTTATTTCTCTGTGTGAAGTTCAAAAAGTGGAGGGTTGTTTAAACTTTAAGGGAGTGTAAATAATCTATTACTGCTTTAAAGACATCGTAGCACTTTTCATTGGACAATGTTTTAAACTCCTTAACTATTTCAATTGTGTATCCACATTTTTTAATTTCTTGCTGTTCCATTTGTCTTTGTGGCTCTAAATTCAATGTTGCTTTCTGTGCCCAAGTTGCTATTGCGTTACTAGCATTTATGAAAGCTAAATTTGCTTCATCGTTTGAACTTGATCCTTGAGATTTTCTTCTAAAGTTGGTAGGTGGAGGGACAATCTGCTTTTCATCACTTCTGCTGATTCGAAATTGTGTTCGCCTAGGAACTCGGGGGTTAAATTCTTTATTTCTGGCCGGTTTTTTAGTATTTGGTACTTTTTCTTGCTCTTGTTTTTTGCTGCAGTCGCTTGTTGAAGGAATGGTATTTTGTGAGCTACCTTTATTTTCTGCAATCCGCTTTCCTATGACAGTATTAGAAAAATTAATTTTAATTATACGAGAAGCGTTCTATGATTTTTAATGTTATTTTTTAATGAATCGTGTAGATTAACGTTCGAAAAAGCATGCTAAATTGTTTACTACTCGACTCGCAAAAATATTTTATGTTTAACATGAGAATGATTATTAATTCGACAAAAAATTTGAAAAAAGGTGCTCGTCAAGTAGTTAACAATTTCACACTTTCAAAAGTATAATAAAATGATCATAATTGTAAAAACTGGGACAAAATTTTACTTGAACATAAAAGAAAAATAAGACAAATTATTAATTCCTGTAACGTTTCTTTCATTTTTCTATAATTCAATTTAGTAATTTTCATGAAAACATAACTGAAGATTTTCGATCCTTCATTCTACTTTACTGAGTTCTACTGTTCGACATTCACTTTAAATAATAAAATGTTATTTTTTCAATTTTTTTTTGTCAACATACTTCAAATTAAAATCAGCAATCGACCGATTAACATTGTAAATGAAAGTCAAGATTTACATAATAATAGGGAAAACAATCGTTAAAAAAAGTGTAATCACTGTTCATACTCTGATTGCTTTTGGACACCGTTTCCAAATTTCCACTGAAGTAGTTTGTATTCTCAAATGGTGAGGAAACCGTTTCCTGACTTTCAGTATCATCAAATGATTGGGACATCATTTCCTGGCTTTTAGCAGTTGCTTCATCAAAGTTTTTTGCATCATCAAATGATTGGGACATCATTTCCTGACTATCAGCAGTTGCTTTATCAAACTTGTTTGAATCGTCAAATGATTGGGACATCATTTCCTGATTTTCAGCAGCTGATTCATTCAAGTTGTTTGGATTGTTAAATGATGAAGCCCTTTCACTCGTCAGCACTTCATTCATGTCGCTTTCACAGTTGCTTTCATTTATAGATTCTGTAAAAACACTAAAGGACAAATGGGTTCTTTAATTTATCGTCTCTATTCATTTTGCACATATTGAAGATGACAGATAAGAAAGAATATAATACACTACAAATACAACGAGAGTACATGAATTCAATCAACTTTAAATTTTCTTTATAGGGAGACTTTGAGGTTCAGATTTGACAAGGAATTATGACTTTTTAAAGGTTTTACTGTCAAAGAAGTATTGCAATTATTTCAAAAAAATTCTTTCGAACAGTAGAACGAATTGCATATGTGCCCTGACGCGATGAAAGGAACCTATTGACTTGAAAGCCAATTTTACAGGACAAGCGTTTAAAGGGAAGTAAGAAACTAAGCATTTGAAATGCCCATTTATAAAGTTTTATAGCATAAAGATTATTTGAAGAAAACAATTTCTACTTTTAGCAAATCAAAGATCCACTCAAAAACTATAGATTTTTATAATAAAAAAATGAAAATCGATTTTTGGTTTTACAGGACAAGCGTTTAAAGGGAAGCAAGAAAATAAGCATTTGAAATGCTTATTTTTAAAGCTTTATAGCATACACATTATTTGAAGAAACTAATTTCTACTTTTTGCAAATCAAAGAGCAACTCTAAAACTATCGATTGGTATAAACAAATGAAAATCGATTTTTTGGTCAATAGGTCCGTTTCACCGCGTCAGGACACATATAGTTTGAACAAAATTTTGGAGTGCATTTAGGTTTTTTTGCGACTGTAAGTGCTTTTTGCTAAAAAGTTATTTTTTTGGTGTGTGCCTGTCTCAGCAACTTGTAGCACATACATTAAAAATTCCAAGCAGATTCTATTATAATGCTAGAAAACAAAAATTTTACTCTTCCCACAAATGCAACATAGTCAGAATATTTTCTTAGTAATAATAAATTGTAACTCTTTTTTTTTAAAAAAAGTCTTAAAAAAGCGTGCTTTTTCAATTCTAAACTAGAAAGTCTCTTTGAATGAAATTTAGAATTTCGATGAATTAAAAACTGCCAATAAAATAGAAATATAGATAAGTTTAAAAATCTCATAAAAATGTTAGGTACCTAAATATATACTTATAATATACTTGCCCTTTGTGCTTAATTGTTTTGTCCAAGAAAGTCATGTATTCAAACCAGGGTAAATATTTCATTTTCATTCCAGTATGGGAACTAATTCCATGTTGTTTAAGCAATTCTTTTTTATAACGAACATAACGGTCGCGTATGGTTTTCCACTTTGTTTTGATTTCTGAAACTTAAAGATTTTATTGAACATTTCCAGCTAAACAAATTTTTAGAATATTTATGTAAAACTAATTTATTTATTTACTTGTAAACTGAACAGAAGTCCCTTTTTCCATTTCTAAGGAAACTTGATTCCATGAAGCATTTCTTTTCGTCTCACTGCATTTCTGTTGGTCATATAACAAAGGATAATTACATATTGTTTTGGCTAACATTGCCTCAAAAGCCATTTTTTTAATGAACTTTATGAACTTGTAACTGCTTCAAACCTCCTCTCTGCTAAAGAAGTCAAACAATTTGAATTAAAGCACGAGTAATGTAGTGTACCTATAGAGATGCGACCCAAGAAATATTCTCTAGCAGGGCTAGGAACTTATGCACACTTATCTAGTTTCATCAAACTGCATACAAACCCATGGAGTGACCAGTAAAGATAAACATAATAGAACTATCCTTTTCTAACTCATATTTTTTGTTATTTTTAGAGGATGACAGAAATATGAGTGAGAAAAGGACACTTTCTCCAGTGATGAATGTCAGATAATATAGACCTTTTCACGCGGCTATTTGTGTCTTTTTCTAGCGCATTAACTAGTGCATGCGCTGGAGAAAGACACCAATAGTCGCGTGAAAAGGTCTATTGTTGCATGAGAACTGTGGACATACCATAACATTCCTGTAGTTATTATTATCTATTCCCAGTTCTGATGATTCTATACATAATGACTAATATTATCTTAGTTTCATAGTCGCTGTCTTTACTATTTATTTTAAATATTTGAAACGTTTGAAATATAAAATTTGTGCTATGGTTTTTTCTGATATTTTAAAATTTATTTTTATTTATTGTTACAAAAGAACTTAAAGAGACAAAGCAGTATTATTTTCTTTTATTCTCTTTTTTGAAATAAAAATGAGTAATGAAGAAATGTTTGTAGATTTTAAGACAATGCTAATAAGTTGTGTAAAAGACTATCCCCCGTTATACGATAAGACTTCTGAAGATTTCAAAAACAGAGACCTTAAAGAAAATATTTGGAAATCCATTTCAGAATATTTCTATGATCAGTTTCAATGGGAAATTTCAGGTAATTATTTGTATGATTTCAATACTTTAACATTTTTTTAAATAACGAAGACTTACAGTTCTTTATTTATATTTATATATAGTGTTAATAGTACAAAATCATTTTTAGCTTTAAAATAAATTCATTAAATATACTATAACTATTGTCGCTTTGCATTGAAAAGATTTTTTTTCCAAATGAAATGTAAAAATTCTAATTTTATTTGATTGTTATACATATATCCGATTTTTTGGAAAATGTTTAACTTGTTTTTACGGTTATTCTTTCTTTTTTACATTTCAGAGACTAGTATAGATTTCCAGAGTATCTGTAGCATAAATATTAAACCTAAATATTTCGACTCACTTGGTCATGAAATACTTCTTATTACCTCTGTATTTTAAAGTATATATTTACTAAATTTAATTTCTTGCATTATCTTTTAAAAAATATATGAAATACTTTATTGAAAAACTACGTTTTTCAATTTCACAGGTTAAGAAAATTATCACTTCTATGGAATTTTAAATTAAAGAATTATTTTAAAGCAATTAACTGTATAATACTGAAAAAGTTATACATTTTCCTTTTGTAAAGATAAGATCAAATTTTTTAATATAAACATTATACAAAATCTTATTATTTAAAAAAAGTGCTACTATGAGATGCCATTTATACATCTTTTTAGTTACAGGTCAAAGGCGTGGCACATTTTTAAAAAAAAAATAAAAAAGAATTAAAGCAAATAATATAAAATCAATTCTTGTACTCCTATTCACTGACAAAATTTAAACTTGGCCATTATATTGTATTTTGACTCATGCGGAAAAAGATAAATTGCATATAACAAATTTTCTTTCACTCATGAACTTAAAACATTGATCCGTATAATATTATTTTATTTGTAATTAACTATATGCTATTAAAATAGCTATGTTTCACAATATTCCTTTTTTTCACAGAAAAGAAACTTAAAGACAAATGGAAACTACTGAAAGACATATATTCAGAAGAATATAGTAAGAAGAAAGAAAATTTGCCATCTGGAGCCTCTTTACCAGAATGTGAAGTATCAAATTGGCAATATTACTCCGATATGTCGTTTCTAGGTCGACACATTGCATCCAGACCGTTTGTGTTAATTCATTAATTTATTTATTTATTTATTTATTAGATATTAGAATTTAATTTCCTAAGGATAATTTTTTAAAGATATAAATATATGTAATAATTCTATGTAATAACTATTTAATAAGTAAGTTAACAGTAGTTTATTCTTCTATAAATGTAGAAAAAAGAGCAACTACGTCTTTCAACAACAAAAAATTGGAAATGACAAGACATTATTGAGTGCTGAAGAAAATATCAACAGCAGCAACTTGGAGGAAGGTATTTCGACTATTTAACACGTACAGAGAAATAAAAACTCACGATAATGAAAGAAATGGTTGCCGTAAATGTATAATTCTTAGCGAGAAATGTCAGAAAAACTTAAATTCATTTTATTAAAAAAAATTTTCATCACAAAACTTTGTTATGAAGTTGCTATTAGTAACACAAGAAAATTTAAAAACTAGTCTAAACAAAAAATTTAACTATTTTAGAGAAGAATAAAATAATTTACAACTTAATATTATATAAATTTTATTAATTTTCGAATATTTTGAGAAATTTTAGTTCACTGTAGATAAAAAAATTCACAACATTGCAGGGATCCAAGGTTAGAAGTGTTAACAATCATATTTTGAAAAAAAAGATAAAAGTTCGGCTCTATATCATTACTTCCTTTGCTAATTAAAATTTTAAAAGAAAATTATTACGTGTCTTTAAATTGCACGAAGTAAAGATAAAGACAATTTGATTGTCCTTTTTATTCCAAAGGTACGAATTGAAACTTATAAACTGATCATAAACTTTATGCAGGGTCACCACTAAAAGCCGTAAAAATAATCCATGACTTTTTAGGCATGGTCGAGTCCAAAAGATTTTTACGCATTTCGGAGCACGTTCACAGAATAAAACAAAAATTAAAAATCTTATTTGTTAGTAAACACTTTTAGAAAATCAAAGTTTGAAGTTAAATAAATAGTTTGCAAAGATTGTTGTTAGCGACAAAAATTCATAAAGTCAGACAGAAATTTCAAATTTTTTGATCGTTTGAGAGATTTTCCTTGATCGCTTCTTGATTTCCTTGACTCGTAGTAACCCTGTTTCTGCACAGGAAAAAAAATATTTAAAGATTGTTTTTTAAATTGGTAAATTCCATAAGTTTTTATTTTTTAAAATCTTTACAGACGAAAATCTGACAAACAAAACAAGTGATGATACGTCCCAAACATCCAGTGTATCAGATAACCACTTTCAATATGCTGGAAGCATTTCATCAAATTTTCGCAGTGGATGCAATGGATCTAATAATTCTGGGCCTGCAGAGATGTCTAATGTTACAAAACAGAGATGGAAGGAAAGTTTTACGAAACATTCGAATCCAGATGGAGAAAATTTTAATTTTTATGTCGATGAAATCGAAAAAGAGTTTGAAAAAGTACCCGATCAAATAAAGCTTCAAGCCTTTTTACAAGTTATGGATATTATAAAGAAAGCGAAGACTCAATGATTAACAATTGTATATAAGCAGCAAAAAATTCAAATTTCAGTTTAAAAATCCAATAATTTAACCTCTTTTTTTAAAATATCTAAAATATTCATTACTAAAAAAATGAAAGAATAATATTTTTGTTTTCATTAGAAATAAGTGATTATCACGCAATAAAAGTTATTAATATTCGTTACATAGTAGTAAAGAAAGTGATATTAATGTTTAGAACATTATTTTGTTGATTCTTAAAAGTTATGATGGCAATTGATGTGTCAAATGTTGATAGTATTTTAATATAACTATAAATTAAAGTAATATATAAAATAAAGTTATAATGCTAAGAACTGTTGTGAGAAATGCGGATATTTGAAAATCGTACTTTATTTAGTAATTTATCTTTGTTGAAATGTAAAGCAGAAGAACGTGGAGTATAAAAAATTTGAAGAAAGATCTTTGCTTTTGAAATAAAGTTGTAGAAAAAAAGGAACACTTTGTAAAGTGAGGGAACAAATCTGCAATTAAAGATATAAAAGAAGTAAATCTTTATGTCAAGTCTGAAAAGTTTAATAAAGAATTTTGTCATAATAAATATATTTTACGTATTTATCATTTAATTCAATTAATAAAGATTTTGTAAAAATAAAGGAAGGGTAATAATAATAAATTATAATTAAATAACATTATTTTGTTTTCTAATTTGGGAGTATATTTCAATATTGTTTTGTAATAAAAATTACATTCTATATAAGAAACACCCAATGAAAGAAGTATATTATTGAATGAAAAGAAAAACAAACACCGAATTAAGGTAATAATTTTTATTCGTTTATTTAACAATGTATTCAATTATTATATTTGTACTCTAATTTGTACTAAAGGAATGAAAAAATATTGGCCGATGAGAAATTTTTGCAAAACGAGGTATCATCGTATATAAAGCTTGAATACGTTATTTCTAATTTGTACATAAATATATAATTATATTTATATTATATTTGTGCATAAATATAAGTCTTGTTTTCATTCATTTTTGTTTGTTTTTGTATTTCATGCTTTAAAAAAATGCACAATAAAAAATAGTAGAATTTTTATTAAGAAGTATAGGAAACAGTGATAATTGTAGCACAAAATTGTTTAAAAATGAAAGCAAACATATTTGAAAAAACAATATTGAATAAACCAAAAAATATCAGATTTTAGTTTGTTTTTTTTCTACAAATAATTATTTAATAATATAATGCTTTGACACGGAGAAAAAGAAACATTTAATTTTTTGAGAATATTTGTATTGTTTTTTAATTGTAAATAGAAAAGCACAATAATGTTCTTTTTTGTATTTATTTAGCTATCAGTTGTTGTTTAAATAATAAATACTATATTAGTAAATTAATGGTAAGACATATTGGGGTGGTAAGTACTATTTACCATATTGTCACTATAGAAGCAAAGTTATTTAACGAAAATTTATATTAAAAAAGAGTAACAAATTATAATTATCATTAATTATTTGCTGAATTTAAGGATTTCTTAAGTGCGACCACTGCCAAGGAACTGCGCCTTCTACGCTCATAAAATAATCTGCTAGATTTTCTCTTTGAGATAAGGCACTGAGAGTTTGTTCACTATCTAGAAGATTTTCTTCCTCTCCACCTTCAGCAACTTGTTCCCTCCAATTTCCACGGATCAAATTTCCACTTTCATCAATGTGATCAGCAAAATCAGGTGCCAAGTATCTTTTGTCTTCACAAGCTAGATCCAGTTCCTCTGTTATTAAAAAATTGTGTATGCACGTCAATGCTTGAACGATACTTTCCGTTGTGGATAATTTAAAGTTCATTGAACCCTGTAATATTTTCCACCTAGCAGTTAGAATGCCAAAAGCATTTTCAATGGTTATGCGACCTCTAGAATGCCTGAAATGTTGTGGAAACATTTGTTAAGTGACTTAAGAACAAAAATTTTTTTTAACAGTTAGATACAATTGTTATAATTAATAGGCTTCTTTATAATGAACAATTTAATAACTTACTATAATTTTGCAATTTATTTTTATTTATAAAGAAGTATTTATACAAAATTGAATGTCAATGTCCAATGTCTTTATAAATATCTAGAAACGAAAACAAAGATTTTTCTAAACAATAAAATATTTTGAAGTTCATTCTTTTCTTTTAAAAGAAGGAACTTCTTTTTTCTAATAAAAATGTCAATTTATGAGTAAATAAATTAGATTAGTTGCATCAAAACAAATTGCTTGACTTTTATAAAGTTTATATTTTACCATCAATTGATAAAAGTTTATTATTTTAGACAATTAAAATTTGACACTTATGTTTTTTAAATTATGAATTTTTTAACTTTCTTTTTATAATAATATTGCACACTAAAAAACAAATAAATTAATTTATAATAGCAATATATTTTCCCAAAAAAAAAGTAGAAAGAAGGGTAATTTCTGTTTGGTTTTAGAAACATTTTTTAATTTTTAGTTTTTTATTGTAACCTTTACGATTCACAATGTTTAATGCTCTTTTGAAATAAATATTTCTTTAATAATTATTTCTTTGGTAAAGTTAGATATTTATGAAATAAACATGATATTCAAATTTTTCTTGTTTTTGATTCATGTTTTCTAAATAATCTTGTTTATTAAATTCTGTAATTTTCACCTATAATTGAAGACAGTTTCTCTATTGCCCAAAATATTTCTTCTGCTGAAAGGACGAAGAGTGTGTACACCATTTGGGAGACCTTCATCTACCAGAAAGTAGTACTCTGTAAACTTATCGCTATTTGGTAATCGTTGTGCCCTTGGTAGAGGTATTTGGTTTCTTTTTAGCATTTGCCCAAATGCAGAGTTTGCAAAAACGCACGAATCATTAAGAGAACCTAAAAACAGTTCCAGAAACAATAATTCAAAATTTTTTTTTCTCAATATTATTACTTTTGGATGAGATAGTTTTCATTTGTAATAACAATAAAACGGTTTTATACATTCCAAATTTAGAATGTTTTTTTTTAACAAATACATTTTTATTTACTTTTTCAATATTTACAAATAGAAAATAATAAAGAAAAAAAGAATTCAAATACAATATATTTTAAGGAATTTACTTTTAAAATCTAATATTTAAGTTGAGAGAATGATTATACTGCACTTTATTATGAAGTATTTTAATTAAATAAAAAATAACATTTTTTGCACTTAATTTCATAAATAAATATGAACTAATGTTCATTTATTATATAACATACCAAAATCACCTATATCCACAACCGTGAAACGATAATGTGCATCGCATGCAGCCATCAACACTATACTGAAATATTTTTTATAATTAAAAAATATGCTTCCCGATCCAGGAGGTTTTACAATGCGGATATGTTTTCCATCTAGAGCTCCAACGCAATTATCAATGTTCCAAATCAATTTATAAGCCTCTGCAATCTCCAACTATTCTTCACGAGTTTTTATTTTTAAATAAATAGGAGACAGAGTTTCCCAAATGACGGATGATACTTCAAATATGATTTTATATACTGTTGATCTACCAACACGAAAGAACCTGGCAGTCACAATAGCATCACATCCATGGGCGAAAAAACTAAAATCAACATATTTATTTATTTTATCTGTGTTTATTAACACACAAATTTTTAGGGCTACATGTTTATCTAAATAAATCTCTGAATAAAAAAAAGTGAATATAATAAATAAATCAAAACAATTTACATATAAAATATTCTTCTTTAGCTCAATTTGAAAAATAAAGTATGAACAAAATGAGAAACATTATTTCTCAAGCATTGTTAAAATTATACTGGTAAGTAAAGTTACTTATCAAATGCAGACATTCTTTTTAATATCATAATATATATTAAGATTTTTAAGACGGAAATATTAGCTACATAAAAGTATTAGATTAAATTCTGAACTTTGTATTGAAAACGTTAGTCTTGAAATTATAATAACAATAAATGAAAGTAATAATAAAACTAACAATAATAAACTATTAAAATTGCATAATCTTTTTAAAAATTAATCTACATTTTTAAACTTATTTTCTTTTAAGAAACGTGTAAATGTTAATTTTGAATAAACGATCGAATTTTTAATTTCAATTAAATACATTTTAAACCCTTAAAAATTGTCCTAAAGTAGAATAACATAATCTTTTCAAAAATTCACTGCATTATGTACTAAAAAAAAAATATTAACTAATTTTATTTATACATTTTAAACTAGACAATTTAATAAATAAAAATGCCAGTGGTTATAAATACAAAATATACTCACAATAAGGTTAGAGATAATCGCAATCTTGTTGGTAGTGGCATTCGAACAACAAAATTTTTTTCCAATTTATTCTTTAATAAGTCGTGTAATTTATCAAATTGAGCTGGTGTCATTCTCACAAATTCGAAAAATTCCTCATGATCATTACTGTAGAAATAATCAAATAGATTTTCATGAGCACCAAATCTTAACCGACAATCATAACCAATATGCGGCTTTTCCCACCATCTTCGACACTTTTCATTTCTTTCACGAAATTCTCGTGCCAATTGTAAGAAAGAAATACACATAAAAATCAAACTTAACTCATTTCGATCCATTTTAAAACTCTTCACTGCAACACAATCTCCAAAACTGTCAATTTCATTCAAACTGAAAGTAAACAAACAATCTAGGGACTTTTCACTGCGTTAATCAGTAGCGCGACGGTTGGCAGCAGACTCTGCGCTCTGCGTACTGCGTCAAAACGCGCTGCTTTTGTTGCCATGTAGATACGGCGTTAAGCATTGGTCACGCGACGCGTCGCGTCGATCCTAGACGTAGGATCGCATTCAACCTATATTCTCGTGGATTTAAAGTTCTGATCCCACTTTTTGGTATAAAGATTTTTTTTAGGAAAAAGTCTGGGCTTTCGATTAAGATTAAAAAAAAATAAAAAAAATCGGGTCGCTCTTTAAGAAAAACTAAAATTTGTTTTTTATTATTAGTTTTCAAGGTCAAATAATTTTTTTAAACAAAAATGCATTT
>WNHD01013897.1:0-17533 GCA_011057455.1 Ganaspis sp. Gsp50 | reverse complement strand
TTATGTACAATAATTATTTGCATTATTATGTACAATAATCATATGCAAATAAAGTTCCAAACGTTCAAATGAACGAAATTTTTATGCTTCTATTTTTATTAATCTAGATTTGTCCTAAAATATCATTTTATGTAACAATTGACTTTTATATTATTATTATTGTCTACAAATGATTGTCCATTTTCATTACAAAAGTAGATTTTTAAAAAATTAAAACGAAAACAAAACAGTTCGTTCAAATAAACGTTCCAAACTTTATAAGCATATAATTATTTACATTATTATGCAGAATAATTGTTTACATTATTATGTACAATAATTATGTATATTATTATCTACAATAATTATTTATTGTAATTTGCAATATTAACATTTGTAATATTAAAATATGCAATATTAACATTTGTAATATTAAAATTTGCAATATTAAAATGTTTATTATTGAAATTTTTGATAGTTAAGATTTTTAATATTGGAATTTACTAAATATAAATTTTATTGAACCTGTATTTTCTTTTAATTTAGATTCTTTGAAACTTGGGTTCTTTCCAACTTAAACTCTTTCAAACTTGGATTCTTTACAACTTAAATTGTGTCAAACTTGGATTCTACACAACTTAGGCTTTCAAGTTTGGATTCTCGAAACTTTAATTGTTTAAAATTAAAATGCAAAGTTTATCTAAAATGTTAATATTGCGTTGTAGTTAAAAATAATAAACACTAAAAAGTAGTATAAATAAAGTAAAAATAAGTAGAAAAAATAGAACAAGTAAATAATAAATAATGAAAATAAATAATAAAAATAATAATAAATAACAAAAACAAGAAATAACAAGAATACTAAAAACAAAAAATAACAAGAATAAAAACAACAAAAGAATAATAAAAACAACAAATAACAAAAATAATAAAAAATAATAAATAAAAATAGTTTAAAATTGCAAATAAACAAAAATTAAATTTTCTTCTCTTTAATAAGCAAATTGTCAAAAATTGCGTTTTTTAAAAAGATGATACAATAATTGGCGGTATTTTCAAAGAAAAAGGACATTTCATGCTTGAAAATTTCAATGACATTGCAATTACTTTTCACGCTAACTTTAAAAAGTTCAAGTACAAACTTTAATAGCTTTAGAGTTACAAGCAATTGAGTGTATAGATTACTTACCGCTGCTGAGTGATCGAGTTACATTCGGCGGGGTCATTGTTTTAAATGATTCGGTGGAAGGACCGACAGATGAAGAATGTAGATCAGAATGCGATCGACGTTCACCACCCGGAACCATAATTGGTGTCGAATTCATTATCTCTTCAAATCAATAAATGCAAAATTAATTTCTAAAAGCAAACAAAACGAGTGAGAATTCAGAAACAAAAGTTAAATTCTTAGAGCAAAAAAAGAAAAAGGTTTTTTGTAAACAAAAAGTAAATAAAAAAGAAATAAAAGTAAAAAAAAGAAATAAAAGTAAATAAAAAATAAAAGAAAATAAGAATAAAAGCAAAAAGAAAGAAAAAAAGTAAATAAAGAAATAGAAGTAAATAAAAAGAATAAAATTAAAAAGGGAGAATAAAGAAATCAAAGTAAAAACAAAAAATGAAAGTAAATAAAGAAATAAAAGTAAATAAAAAGAATAAAAGTAAAAAGAAAGAATAAAAGTAAAAAGAAAGAATAAAAGTAAATAAAGAAATAAAATAATGTTTTTTCTTCTATATTATTGTAATATCTCTTGTTCTTAACTTTTAATTACACAAACTTTTCTTCTAAATTTGAAAACAATGCAAAAGAAATAAAAAACGCCATAAAATGGTTTCTGTCAAAAATAACTCTTTTATTAATTGATGTTATTTAAACTCTGCATAAAACTTTGTCGGAAACTCTAATTACGTGATTCGTGTCAAAGATATAAGAAAACTAGACTACAAAATTACTGCATTGTCATAATTTAAATGCGAAATATATTTTTAACGTTTTTTTTTATGTATCTATTTAAATTTTACTTCACAATACAGGTTCTTTAAGCACGTCAATCGAGTGTTGAAAGAAAACAAAAAAATTTTATTACAGGAATGGATTCTATATTAATAAAACAAAAATGACAAAATGCTTGTAAAAAAGAACAAGAAAAATGTACAATACAATGAAACAATGCATTGAAACAATAGTAACAATACATTTAAACAAACCAACAAAACAAACCAATGAAACGAACCAACGAAACAAAACAACGAAACAAAAAAAGTTCACAAGTGCTTATTTTTCAAACATATTTTCTTACACACTTTTTCTTTTGACACTCCTTGAAGTAATCTTTAAATATTTAATAAAAATCAATAAAGGAATAAAGTTAACTTGAAACTTTGTATGACACTATTGACGTTTCTATTAAAGCATTCAACGAAACAAAATACAAAGAAATGAATATTTACCTTTTTTGAAAATTCCACTGCAGCTTTTTGAGAATACTTTTATAAAAAATCTGCAGATTTAGTCGCAGCGTCGGAGCAGATCTATCCAGCCTGTGTTGTTTTCACGAGAAAAATTCAGTTAAACATAAAAATGCAGATGTCACGAAATAACTACTTGTGCATGTTAATTAGATCTGATTAGAAAATTAGATGAAAAAGTATGATAGCTGAGTCAGATTGAAATGTTTTTTATTCTCACGTTTGTTTCACTATTTCCATTCGACGTACAGGATTTTTCAAACGAGTGTTTCTTACACCGAAAAAGTGATTTAAATGTTTATGAAAAAAGAAACTTCAAGAACGCAGTTTCTCGTCTCCGGATATTAGGAAATGTCAAAAACACACAAGAGCATGCTGTAGAGCTGTCGAGAATTTCAGCCTGATTTTTGTCATCCTTTGTGCGCGAGCGCGATAAGAAATTCGATCATTTTACTGCAACGAGAGCAAATTCGCCAGACCTAGTTCATTCCTACGAGTAAAAATCCTGCAGAAAAGAATGAAAGAGAGCGAAACAAATTACCGTTTCTAGAACTTTTTTCTTTTATTACGTTTTAATTAATAAAACATCCTTTAAAAAACAGGCATGTTTTTGTCAGCTGACAGCTTTAACCAGCGCTGGGCTGTAATAAAGCAGGATGAGCAGGTTTCGATAATCGATATTAAAAGGAGTTGCGTACAAGTTACGTGTTGCGTTAAGATACGTATTAAGGAAAGCCATCTGATTGGCTGGCAATATTTCCTGCAAGATTACCAACCAATCGAATAGGAAAATTATACGTAGCGGAGTATGCTGCCCATCCTTGGAGAAGTTGGTAATATCAAAGAGAGCACCACCTTTTTGGCGGTAAATTCAAAATTTAAATATATATAATATATATATTATATATTTTAACAATGAATTTCTTTGTTTATAAAATTTGTATCATGGGCATCGAAAATTGTCAATTTTGGTTTATGTATAATAATAAATATTTATTTTTGTTAAATAAAATAAAATAAAATAAAATAAAATAAAATAATGACAATAATTATAAATAAATAATAATAATAATAATAACAATAATAACAATAAAAAACAATAACAAAAATAAATAATAATTAATAAATAAAAAACAATAACAAAAATAAATAATAATTAATAATAATTTACAATAATTATAAATGATAAAAATACATCGAAATTATAATAATGGAAAAATAATTGATATAATAAAATTTCAATGTGTAAAAATAAAAATATTTACACTTGTTGATAAATTAAAGCAACATTTTTTAAACAATTAAAATGTTGAACATTTAATATCTTTTAGAAACGTAGAAATATAAACATATTTTAATACTTAAAAAATATTTAAAAATGCAACAGATGGTTAAAAAAAAATGTGAAAAATATTTTAAAATGTTGCAAAAACTAATAAAATAAACCATAATTGGAAAATCGATGTTGTAAAAATTGAAGATTCAATGTCATTTAAAATTAGAAAAGGCTAATTTATGAATACCGTAATCTCTAGCCGACGAGGTCAATATCACGTAGACCTCTATCAAATATTTACGTTTCTCAAAATTTCGCATACTTTTTTGCATACATTTTTTGCACAAAACTTCAGAAGAAATTTCAGAGTAATTATTTGCGTATTATTTAATAATAATTAAATTTAATACGTAATTAGTATTTATTTTATTAAATTGATATTTAATTGTTTTATTCAATTAACGTTTTATTTTATTATTTACTATTATATATATTCTTATTAAACTATTTCAAAGTTTAAATGTAAATATTTATTATAAATATATTATGAATATATTATAAATATATTATAAATATATTATAAATATATGAAAGTTATATTATTAATCTATAAAAAATATATAATATATATTTAAACGTAATATTCAAATATTGCACTATTTCAAAATATTTCCTAACGTTTAAATTATTTGTTTACAATAAGGAAACTTGGTTTGTTATCAATTTGCAATTTTTATCTCATTGGAAATAAAGGCGCCCACTCATTCATGTTTTTGATGATAAAAAAATCGAGTAACTGAGGTCAAAAACCAGTTTTACTTACAATCTACACGAAATTTAAAAAATCATGAGTTTCTAGCTAGAGAATTTATTTTACCAATAAAAATTAATTACATAAATTTGAATAGATTGCAATCTTTTCAATTTAGAATAACGTTTTAATTTAATTTAGTTTTTAAATTTCGTATATTGAATCCATTCTAGAAATATGTATTTTAAGAGACTCTTTTATTTTAATGTGAAAAGATTGAATAGAAAATTTTAAAACGTTACATTTATTGCTTTATTTATTATTGCTTTATTTATTATCGCTTTATTTATTATTGCTTTATTTATTTATTGCTATTTATTTATTTGCTTTTGCTTATGAAAAAAAATATATAAGCGCTTAATAATTATGAACCGCTTTTAATGAAGGATATTGAAACGTTGAAATTGCGTTGAAATTTAATTAAAATCTATTAATAGATTCATTCTATTGACCCAGAATGATTGATAAATTCTTCTCCAGTACTTGATTTAATAATAGTTTCAGTTTGTAGATTTTTTTTATCAATCTTCCCTATTTATACTCGCGGCATTCCCACGTGTTTAAATTCGAGTTTTTTTCAACAAGACTCAGCTTAGTCCAGTTCTCAGTCTGTTACTGAAGATCTTAGAAGTAACAACGTTTCCGTTCTTGTCGTTGTAATTCAAAAAAGTACATTTAAAAATAATGAAACTGAAATATTGAAAATTTGAAATATTTAAATTTGAAGAATTTAAAATACTTAACTTTAAAATACTTAAATTTAAAATATTGAAACAGAAGTCAAAGAAACTAAAACAAAGAAAAAATCGATTATTAAACGACAGAAATATAATGCTGGAATAAATAAATACGAAATGTATTAAAATATTTAAATTTCAGTGTGTTAAAATAATTTTAAATTTTAATTTTTTTACGTGTAGAGTGACAAAAAGTGTAGGAAAATTAGTCAAGTTTGAAAGCTGGTGTGTTGAATTAAAATTAATCAAAAATTGAACAAAAATGTCATTTACAAGAAATGAAAAGAAGGAAAAAGTGAAATGATTAAAAAATCCAATTCTCGGAACTCAAATAATTTTTAGTGTACACACGTTTTGCAAAACATCGTCAAAGCAAGGTCCAAAAGCAATTCTCACTGCTGTTAATTAAAAAAGTCATTTCACAAACTTTTCAAATTAGCAATTTAGATTATTAAAATTTCTTGCTCCAAAGTCTCTAAACCGTCTCAAATTTTAAGTTTTCGTTTCAAAGTTATAAACAAAGTTCTGAAACTAAGTGACAACATTTTAATCCAAAATTTCAAATTTAAAAAGAAGATTGAAAATTCTAAATTTTAAATTTTAAATTAAAAATTCTAAATTGAAAATTCTAAATTGAAAATTCTAAATTGAAAATAAATCGAAAATTCCAAATTGAAATTGTGTAGTTGAAATTCCAAATTGAAAATTCCAATTTTAAAGTTCTGAAATTAAACAATGAAAGAGTTGTAAAATTTGTGATTACCTGTAAAAATGTGGGCCATCTTGGAGCTTTTTTGGGATCCGCTTTTTCTTCTTGGTGTTCTATTGGCAACAATTTATTTCTTCTTCACTGCGACTTTTGATTTTTGGGCCAAGAAAAATGTCCCCTTCCGAAAACCAAGCATCTTCTTCGGGAATTTCAAAGAATTGCTGCTCTTCCGAAAGTCCCAACCTGAAGGAATATTGGAAATTTACAACTGGTTCAAAAACGAGGACTTTTTTGGCGTTTTTCGAGTTCGAACTCCGAGTTTAATTCTTAAAAATCCAGAGTTAATTAAAAACGTGTTCATTAAAGATTTCCCCAATTTCTGCAATCGAGGAATCCCTGTTAACAATGCTCAAGATCCACTGATGGGAAATTTGTTTAATCTCGAGGGAAAAAAGTGGAAAGGACTCAGGTAAATTATTGATAATTAATTCGAATAATTATGACGTCGAAAGGTAATTTTTGCAATAAAAGATTAGCTTTTGACATAAAAACATTTTCTTTTGTAACAAAAATATTGTTTTTACAAAAAAACATTGTTTTTATAATAAAAACATTGTTTTAGCAATAAACAAATTTTCATGTTTTTAATTGAAGAATTGTTAGTTTTTAATTGCAAAATTGATAGGTTTTAATTGAAAAATTAATAGTTTTTAATTGAAAAATGGATATTTTTTAGATCGAAATTGACGCCAGCATTTTCGTCGAGCAAAATGAAGGGAATGTTTTATCTTTTGATGGAATGTTCGGCGCAATTAGAAAAACTTATTGCCAATGTTTGCGATCAAGATGAATCGATTTTAGACGTTCGTGAGCTGGCTGCCAATTTTACGATTGACGTGATAGGCACCTGTGCCTTTGGAATACAAACAAATGCTATCAATTCAAAAGATTGTGAATTTAAACAAATGGCGAAGAAATTATCAAAACCGAGCTACAAAACTACTATCTGGAGAATGTTACGACCTGCTTTGCCTACGTAATTATAACAGAATAATTTTACTTTTCAGTCAAATTAAAAAAAAAGAATAATTGAACAAAAATAAATAACGTCAAATTAAACAAATAAATAACATAAAATTTAAATAAATAAATCTTATTAATATCTTCCTTCCGAAGATTGTTTATACTTTCTACGCAAATAAAATAAAATAAATAAAATTAAATTAAAATAAATAAAATAAATTCAAAATAAACAAAATTAGATTAAAATAAATGTTAGAAAATAAATAAATAAATAAAAGAGTATTTAAATTTAGTTGCAACCTCTTGACATTTTTTTTCATGACAATTTACACGTCCACACTTTTCAAATTTTGTTTTCAGACCCTCATCTTTAAGTTAAATTAGTGTTCTAGGTTCAATTTGTATCAATTATTTGATCGTGATTTATCATGACGCCTTGAAATTTCATTTTTTATTTGTTCTGGTCTGTGTTGAGATTCTGAAGATTTTATTGTACAAGATAATTTATAATTATTAAAAATAGGTATCATTGTTTCTGAAACAAAAAAACAAATGTTAAAAAGGAGAAATCTTTATTCTATTTATTTATTTTTATTTCTATTTTACATACTTTTACGTACTTTAGTTTTATTTATAATTTTATTTATTTATGATGTTATTAATCTACAATTTTATTTATCTATAATTTTACTTATCTATATTTTAATTTACCTACAATTTTATTCATCTATATTTTAATTTATCTACAATTTTATTCATCTATATTTTAATTTATCTATAATTTTATTCATCTATATTTTAATTTATCCATCATTTTATTTATCTACATTTTAATTTATCTGCAATTTTATTTAAATGTATAATTTTATTTCTCTATAATTTTCGGTTGAAAGTAATTGAATTCATGATTGTAGAATAAAAAATACTCACTTGAATATTATACCAGTTTGTTCAAGATCCTTGGGGTGCAAATGATTGATCCTGAAGTGACGACATTTTTCAAAGATGTCGTGTCTCAAATGATCCGACAAAGAGAGCATCTGGAAATTAAAAGACATGACTTTATAGACCTGTTGATTGAATTAAAAAATAAGGGCTACTTGGAGAACGAAAACGGAAATAAACAAGTTCTCGAAGAGGATCAAATTGCAAAAGAAATAGGTAAGATTTAATTACGCTTTTTGATTTTTATTTCTTCTTTCTTTTTTCATTTTTCGATTTTCTTTAATATCACTCTACTTTATTATTATTATTATTATTATTATAATTTTGTAGAATTTACTATTATTACTATTATTATTAGTGTTATTATTATTAGTATTATTATTATTATTTTGTAGAATTTACTATTATTACTATTATTATTATTATTATTATAATTTGGTAGAAGTTACTATTATTATTATTTACTGGCAAAATTGAAAACATGCGTAAATTATGAATTTATTGCTCATTTGGACACCCATATCGAAAAACAAATATTTATAAAAGATAAGAAACAACACTTTTTGGAATGACAAAAATATTTTAAATGACAAATTAAATACTTTTATCTTTTTATGAAGTTACAAAACTATCTGATAAGACAATATTCGTTGATTACATTAAAATAAAAATAAAATTCATATTTAAGAATTAGAAGATTGATTAGATAGATGAATAAAAATAGAAAACTTGTTCTTTTTTCAGAATTGGATGAAAATGTAATAACAGCGCAAGCTTTTGTATTTTTTGTTGCCGGACACGAAACTTCGGCAAATACAATCGCCTTCTGTTTGCACGAATTAGCAATGAATTCAGAAATCCAAGAAATAACGCGAAGAGATATTTTGGATTCTTTGGAAAAGTACGACGGAAAATTGACCTACGAGGCTGTCCAGGATATGAAATATTTAGACATGGTTGTTTTAGGTAAACAATAAGGTGAAAGTTAAAAAAGAGTTAAAAAAAGAGTTAAAAAAAGAGTTAAAAAAAAGAGTTAAAAAAAAGAGTTTACAAAAAGTTTACAAAAAGTTTACAAAAAGTTTAAAAAAAATTAAAACAAAATTAAAACAAAGTTAGATAAAAATTTAAATAATTAAATATCATCACTCTGGTAATTCCAATTTCCGTAATTAACTAACCGCTAATCAATTAACGTTCTAATTCAAAGTTTTCAGGAAATTCCAAATTTAAATTTTCCCCAAATCATTAGGAAAGAAGTTTTTTTCTTAGAATCATTTGTATCTGAAGCTTACAATAATTATTCTTGAATTCAACTTCTAATTGAATTTTTTTCTTGTAAACTTCCAATTCAAATTTACAGATTTAAAAAATTAAAATCAATCCTAGGTACCTTTAGCTCATGTTTTCCTCGAATCGCCCCGATTGAGGGTGCTATAAATCTCTGTAAATTACTAAAATTAATACCCTCTATTAATTTATTTCATAGAAACTATGAGAAAATATCCTCTTTCGTCTCTTTTGTCGAGGAAATGCGAGAACCCTTATAAAATCCCAGGCACTGAAGTAGAATTGCCTGCGGGAATGAGGGTAATTATTCCAATCTATGGACTTCATCATGACCCAAACTATTATCCAGATCCAGAAAATTTCGATCCCGAGAGATTTAATGAAGAAAATAAAAAGAAGCGGCATCCTTTTGTGTACCTGCCTTTTGGCGCTGGACCACGAAATTGCATCGGTAATTTTTTCATCTGTAAAAGAGGGTCTGAGAGGGTCTGATTTTAGATTAATTTTCAGATTTAATCAACTTTTTAAATCAAATTGAACAATTTTGCAACTATTTTCAAAATCATTTTGAATGTCATTTAAATTTTTGATTAAATCGCAAGGAAATTAATTTTTAGAATAATTTAAAAACATTTAAACAAGTTGAAGCAACAAGAAATACGAAAATAGACAAACGAATAGAAGAAAAGAAAATTGAAAAACAAAAAAAAGAAAATTGAAAAACAAATAGAAAAAGAAAATTGAAAAAGAAAAGAGGAAAATTGAAATTAATTTTGATTTATTTTGATTTTGCAGGACAACGTTTTGCTTTGCTACA
Organism: Ganaspis sp. Gsp50; assembly: GCA_011057455.1. NCBI lineage: Eukaryota > Metazoa > Arthropoda > Insecta > Hymenoptera > Figitidae > Ganaspis > Ganaspis sp. Gsp50. The sequence goes on along the minus strand of WNHD01013897.1, from coordinate 7,483 downwards.
AACAAAAGTGGGAATAATTTCGTTCCTGAAAAACCACAGAGTCGAGATTTGTGAAAAATCGGCAATTCCGATGATTTTCAGTAGAAGATGTTTTGTTACAAGCAGCGAAAAAGGAATTTGCTTGAAGTTTCTTCCGTTGTAGGATTTACAAATAGAATCTTATATTTTTGTACTTAAATGGTTTTATCTATTTTCTATGTACCATGTATTGATATGTTTTGATAAAAAAAGAATTAAAGAACTTTTAGAAAATTATAAATGTTTATGAAATTTATTTATTCCTTGCAAAAACTAAAAAATTGCAATTCTAGGTTATGTCAAATTTACAACAAAAAAGTATATAAAAAACTATTTAAACAAAATATATATAAACAGTGAATTTTCTACCTTATGTTTGTTATTTGCGCAGTATGAACAATTTTTAAATACTTTGGTACTGGGTGTTTCCGACTTTTGAACCCTTTAAACAAATTACTTTTGCCCCTTTTGCCTTATGGCTTTTGCAAATAGTTCTTTTTTGCAGTTAAAGAACTGCGATTATAACGCTACTTCGTTTCACAATTTTCAAGATAAAATTAACATTATTGATTGAAGCATAAGTTGATTTGATAAGCAAGAAAATTATTACAAAAATACAAAAAACGCACTGTAAACAACAAATTAAACCGCTATGTTTACATTTTGCTCTTTAAAATTCCGCCATTTTTAAATTCTTCGATATGCGCTTTCGATTGTCGACAGACTTCAGGTTTGTTAGGCTGTCAAGTCAACTTCACTTCGTTTTTGACTCGTGTCGAGATTGAAGATGTCAAGTCTTTAATTGTTTTAATTGCAAATTCGACTGTGTTTTTGTTTCTCTTTGTTTTATTTACTGTATTCGTAACGATTTCATTGAAATAATGCCACGGTAAGTCAATTGCTTGTACTCCTTTTTGGTGCTCAAGTATACGACCGTTCTCGAATCTCCATAGCAGACTGTTGGTTGATTCTTGATTTGATAGGTTGATTATTATTAAACGCGTATGAATGATAGAAGGCGCTATTTTATCGCATTATTATCTTGATTGAGGAAGGCTTGTTGCTTCCAGTGACGTAAACATTGCAGTGACATTTTTCCCAGTAAAAATTGTTGGTGTCTTACTCCGAAAGTTACGAAGGTTAAAGTTGCTTTTAAAAAGACCCGTTCCTTTTTATTATAAAAACGACGTGTATGAATCTTTCTAGACTGTTTACGTCAAATTCCTCCCGCACCGATAATTATAATTAGGTAGTGACAACCGCATTTTACTTATTGTTTTATCTTCAGTTTCTTTAGTATGTGTCGTAGAAACATTCTTTTAACTTTAGTTTCATTTCATTTCACTTTAACTTTATTTCAATTTTACATTATTTTAACTTTATTTGAATTTAGTTTGTTTTAACTTTAGTTTGTTTTAACTTTAGTTTGTTTTAACTTTAGTTTGTTTTAACTTTAGTTTGTTTTAACTTTAGTTCATTTTAATTTATTTGTACCAATAATTCTACGTTCTTTTTGTTTTACTTTTTAAATAACGAATAAAAGCAATTCTACGTTCTTTTGGTTTACTTTTTAAATAATGAATAAAAGCAATTCTACGTTCTTTTGGTTTACTTTTTAAATGACGAATGTAATCATTTTGAGTAAGAGCTGTTTTCTGTTTGCTTTTCACTGCGTTTGGATTCTCGAAGTAAATAATCGCTTGAAATTAAAGTATCTTTAAAATACTTGAATAATTACTATTACAAATTTCTTGAATTACGAGCGCGTAATTTTTAATTGCTTTTTCATCACATTTCCATACAATGGCTCACTTGTCTTGCTTGTGATAATGTTAATAATAAACACATGTTTAATACATTTATAAACTCTTTCTTTGCCATGAGAGAAACTCATTGATTTATCTGAGTATTATTTATATCCTTTCATAAGTCAAATGCACATTTGTTGCTTTCCATCTTTTATATTTTTTGCAGAAAAGCGCATTTTCAACCCCTGCTTTTACAATTTAATTGGCGTATAGAAAAAAATAGATTTTTACTTCTTCGTCTTCAAAGAAGCCGCAATTAGCATAATTAATAACTAAAGCATTTCAAAGCAATTCAAGTTGAATTAAAATTATTTTAATAAAAAATGAATTACGCAAAAATTAAAATGAAAGCATAATAAGTAATAAAGAGAAAATAATAATAATAATGATAATAATAATAAGAGAATAATAATAATAATAATAACAATAATAACAATAATAATAAGAGAATAATAATAATAGAAATAATAATGAAAGAATAATAATAATAACAATAATAATAAGAGAATAATAATAATAAAAATAATAATAAAAGAATAATAATAATAACAATAATAATAAGAGAATTTTATTGATAAATATTAAATCAAACACAAATAAATTAGTTAATTGAATACAAATTAATATGAATAATAAATATAAAAAATAACAATTTAATTAAATGAAGAAATAACAACTTAATTAAATTAAAAATGACTACAGCGTAGATAAAAAAGCGTCGATAAAATTTGTTTTTAAAATTAGAAAACTAATTAATTTGATAATAATCGGATTGAATTTAACTTGAAAAATATTCTGATAAGATTCCGAATGACTGGTTTTTTATTTGCAGATGTCAAGCAATGGCAAAAATCATACCCAGAAATCGGCGGTGATCGATTATGAACGTCAGTTTCAGGAAGATTTGGAACGAGCGCAAGCTCTGAGTTTAGAGAGTTTGGCGTTGGAAAAATTTCGCCTTCAGAAGCAACAAACTCAATGTGGCGATAATTTTCAACAATCTTGTACTTCCAGAGGCAATACCAATTCTGTTTCAGAAACAGATGGACCAGGAGAGATGTAAATAAATATTAATTCGAATAATTCAATGATTATGCAAAATGTCCAACAATTTTAATTATACGGCAATTATTCCAAAAATTCGACAATTATTCAAATCATTCGACAATTATTCAAAGCATACGTCAATTATTCAAATTATATGTCAATTAGTCAAATTATTTGCCAATTTTTCAAGTAATTCGACAATTATTCAAAACATATGACAACTGTTCAAATCGTACGTCATTTATTCAAATAATTCAACAGTTTTTCAAATTACACGACAATTATTCAATTAATTTTACGTTTAACACTTATTTAATTGCACTTTGTTTTCATTGTTTAATTGACTCTTATTACTTGAATTTCAGAATTCAGCACAGAAGCCGACCTAGACCTGGTGCTTATAATTCAGGCCAATCCCGTAATGGTGTTATCATCGTACCACCTCCTCCAATTCCGTGCAGAAGAAATTCAACAAATTCCGCCGTGGGAAATCAAGCAGTTGATTTAATTAATTTTACAAGTCCTGTTAAACAGGATGCTTTAGCCGAATACTGCTCTGCACCTCCAGTCGCTCCTCCGTAAGCTTTTTATTTGTTTAAAAGAGCAATTTTTTAAATATTTAAATCCCTTATTCCGAAATTTCTTTTTTATTATCATTATTATTATTTCATTATTATATTATTTTATCGTTATTTTATTATTATTGTATTATTATTTTATTATTTCATTATTTCAATATTATTATTTTATTATATTTTATTATTATTTCATTATTATTTCATTATTTTATTATTATTTAAACATTATTTTTCTCTATTGTACACTATGCGAAGTTTTATATTATTTAAATATTTTTTGTACTTTATTTTTTTCTATTATTATTTTTCTTTTATTATTTTTCTTTTTTCTTTAGAAAAGCGCCCGTGGAACCGAAATGGGACAATCATCCGGCTTTGATGAGAAAACAGTCGAGAGTCTCTAGAAGTAACAGTTCAGCAGCTGCGTTTCAACCCCAAGATTTTCGGTACCAATCTCCTTCACCTGCGCCTGGAGCAAAACCATCCACTGCTCCGTGCACTCCAGGAACTCCGGGAATTAGTCCTGTTTTGTCTAGAACCACAAGTGCGGCCAATAATGCCACTGATCAAATTCCACAGGTATGTTGTCAAAAATCTCTAATTCTAAATTGATAGTATAAGTTAATTAAAACTGTAATTATTAAATTGAAACTCTAATATTATTTAATCTAAACAATATTGTTTATCATTTATTTCATGTCATTATTTATATAATTTTTTTATTGTTTCATTGTCTCATTTTATTGTTTAATAAAAAATCATAAAAAATAAAAAATCATAAAATATAATAAGAAATCATAAAATGTAATAAGAAATCATAAAATGTAACAAGAAATCATAAAATATAATAAAAAATCATAAAATATAATAAGAAATCATAAAATATAATAAAAAATCATAAAATATAATAAGAAATCATAAAATACAATAAAAACAAGCAGAGCATATTATATTTACGACAATATTTTGTTATCGAATAATAAGTTAAAGTTGAAAAAATTATTTACATTTAATTCTTAATTAACACTTTTTCTTCCAGCCCGCCTGGAATCTCAATACTTTTACAAATTATTTCTTCATGCAGGTATTTTCACGTAGCAATGTTTGAAAAGTTCAATTATTGCAATTTTGCATCTCGATTTTTTGCCTCCAAAATAGCATAACTAACACTTGCGTGTTTGTCCTTTCTGTGTTCACTTTTTTGCCATAAAAAAGAAATGCACGTTATTATTAAGAAAAAAAAAACTAAAAAATACATGAAATAAAAAAAATAGAAAATAATTAAGCAGAAAATAATTGAATAAAAAATAATTGAATAGAAAATAATTGAATAGAAAATAATTGCATAGAAAATAATTGAATAGAAAATAATTGCATAGAAAATAATTGAATAGAAAATAATTGCATAGAAAATAATTGAATAGAAAAAAATAGTTATTCGCTGCCTGAAACGAAGAAAAAAATACCTAGATGAAAAAAATTTGCCTTTACAAATAGTGAATGATTACCCTTTAGAGTGCACTTGATTAATGAAAATTGAGATGAGAGATTGATTGATTTGCATTTCAGATTCCTCCTCTGCCGATGAATTATCGAACTGGGGTCCCTTCACCCGTCACTGGCGTTGCAAAACTTCCGTATTCAACAGATGAGAGTCAATTCAGTGTTTTGAAAATCATTGAGAAAAAGCCAAACAGCAATCTTATTGATTTGAGCGCTTATGAAACCATAGAAGATAAATCGAACGTGAGAGTGAGCGTTTTAGAAGCTTTTGATCCTTTACTCGTAAAGACTGAAGAAATTAGAGATAATGAAAAAGGATCCAAAGACGGTAATTCATTGTGATTTTCGTAATTTTGTTATAATTATTTAAATTTACTTTCGGTTCTGAAAAAGAGGGCATAAAGAGGGCATAGAGAGAGCATAAAGAGAACGTAAAGAGAGCATAAAGAGAGCATAAAGAGAGCATAAAGAGAACATAAAGAGAGCATAAAGAGAGTATAAAAAGAACATAAATAGAGCATGATTTTAAAAATTTAGATAAGCATTGTGTTTACATTTTTTTAACACAATTTTTATTATTTTTGTTTTTTTACAATAAGCTAAAATGTGCTTTTTGCAATAAGTTAAAATGTGCTTTTTACAATAACTTAAAATGTGCTTTATAACAATAAACTAAAATTTGCTTTTTACAGAAGTTGAGTCACAGTACAGCGGTTCGGTTTATGATCCTTTTGACCCCTTTGACTACATGTATAGTGCAAGTGAAACGGTCAACTCCGATCCAGTTTACGCAGCGGTGGAAAAATCCGCAAAATCGCCAGCCGTTTCGCCAGCTGCTCCACCACCCTTGCCACCTAGAAATTCGTCCGCCTGGAACACCATTGAACGAAGAAAAACGTCTCTGGATCGACGAGTTAGTCAAAACTTTTTTTTTTCAACAAAATGAAATGAAATTGAATTTCAGAAATTGGAAATGAATACGTAAATTGAAATTGAATACGTAAATTCAAACTGAAAACATAAATTGAAATTGAATGCTTAAATTCAAACTGAAAACAAATTGAAATTGAATGCGTAAATTCAAACTGAAAACATAAATTGAAATTGAATGCATAAATTGAACACATTGAAGTTTAATATTCTTTTTAATATTTAGTTGTAATGTTTTTACTAACATTCAATTTGCGTATTAATTAAAACAGTTAAAACTTGTGAAGATTAATATTTTTCTTTTACTTTTTCTAGCAAAAACGACAAACACGTCTCTACGAAAATGTAACAGTAGTAAAAACAAGAGTTTCTCTTCATGATTGCGATTTGCAGGCATTTCACAAAATGGTTAAATCAGTGCGAGGTAAATTGATTATTGAAATATTCGTGTATTGTGTTTATAAAACTGGTAGTTAAATTATACTGTAGTTAAATTATATTCCAGTTAAATTATACTGTAGTTAATTTATATTCCAGTTAAATTATACTGTAGTTAATTTATATTCCAGTTAAATTATATTCCTGTTCAATTATATTTTAGTGCAATTATATTTTAGTCTTAGTTCTAGTCATAAAAAACAAATTTTTATTTTTCAAGGAGAATTTCCGTTCAACGACCCTAGTACAAATATCGGACATGTTATTAGTCCTATGATGGAGAATTTATACCCTGAAGGCACGAGCATAAAGCTCGTTGTACATTCGCAATTACCTGGCGTTTCTAAAGATCCGGTTCCGTCCGTAACGTTTACCTGTGATGGTGAGTGACTTCAGTTTGGGTTTGTTTTTAATTTTTTAAAATAAGTCTCTTTTGTTTATTGATTATAAAATATTAATATTATATTTATTTATTTAAGTTTATTGAAGTCCAACAAATAAATAAATAGATTCAAGAATTTCAATTGATTAATTTGTGGATTTTAATTTCTTTTGCAGTTAACTCTATCGTCGAACTCGTCATAAGTAGCGTAGCCTGTTCCCTAGATGAAGATAATAAAGAAAATATGGAAAAATATTGTTTAAGAGTTTGGGGACTGTCGGAATTTCTCGCCCCGAATACAACATTAGCTCAATATGAATATATTCATCAGTGCATTAAACTAGAAAAGGACATTGAATTAGCAATCATGATTCGCGATCAAATGAAACGATCTATTGCCAGAACGGTTAGTTTTTATTTTTTTAGTTTCTTAATTTCTATTTCCGTTCTTTTCTTTTATTGTTTTAGTTTTTTTAGTGTCTTCTTAATTTCTATTTCGGTTCTTTTCTTTTCGTTTCATTTTTATTATTTTATTTCTATCTTTTTGTTTTTATTTTGTTTGTATTCTAATTCTTTTTATTTTATTTACGTTTGCGTTTCTATTTTGTTTTTATTCTACTTCTATTTTTTCGATTCTATTTTGTTTTAATTCTACTTCTATTTTTTCGATTCTATTTTGTTTTTATTCTACTTCTATTTTTTCGATTCTATTTTGTTTTTATTCTACTTCTATTTTTTCGATTCTATTTTGTTTTTATTCTATTTCTATTTTTTCGTTT
>WNHD01013867.1:0-10946 GCA_011057455.1 Ganaspis sp. Gsp50 | reverse complement strand
GCAGATTTAGAATTATCTGCGTAGTTTGAGGACTAAAAGAGGTCATTTTTGAAGAGAATTTTAGAGAATAAAAGGAGGTTCAAAATTTTGACTCGGGATATGTTTAAGTGAGACATAATTTGAAGTGCGGTTTCATTTAGAGATTCAGATAAACGTAATCCTATATATACGTAAGAATTTTTATGGCTATAACAATAGTTATAACGATGTGACACAAATTTGAATAATCATATACGCAGTAAAATCAAAGCCTTTACAATGTAAAAACAAAGCCCTACAATATAAAAACAAAGCCTTACAATCCCAGGTGAAAAAAATCATCGGAAACGATTCCGACGATAACTTCATTCTCGGAAAAACATATGCAAAACTACCTTCGTGAAGTTTTCGTCGGAGTCGTTTCCAAGGAATTGTTTCACCTGGGATGTAAAAACAAATTCTTACACAGTAACAACAAAGTTTTAAATCGTTTACGCACTTCAAAACCAAAATGACCAAAAAATAGTAAATTTTTCAGCTGAAAACAAAAACGAAACAGTTTTTTAAGTATAAACTCTCAATGCTGTAAATCAGTAGAAATTAAGACTTACGTTAACGATTTGAGTCAAACGTAGAAAGCAAAATGTAAGTAAAGAAAAAATAAACCTTCATTTTTATGCTTGTAATTTAGGACTATCATTAAACTATTATTGAACCTTATATATTCTACGATTGTACGACACTAACCTTCTGATTAACCATTACAATCAGTACTGATTACAATAAAAATGTTGTTTCACTGCATTTTTCATTGCATTTGTGAAAAAAGATTCCAATTTTATGAAATCAATGTTCATAATTAGTTTTTTTTTCAATTGGTGTATATGACTATTACGTATCGTTATAAAAAATACAATTTAAACCACATTAATATAAAAATTGAATCTCATAAATTATTCACCTATACAATTTATAAAATTGTCTTTATTACTAGTATAAAGTTTCACTAAAAACGAAAATATCGAATCGGAAATTGTCGCAACTTGAAGGTTATACAGCCATCTCGAAATAATATCTCTGGGACATTGAAACCCATGGCATTCGTGAATGTAGATTTGGCTCTTCCTCCTTCTGTCTGCCGGGTAGAGTTTCTATGAATGTTCTCTTGTCTTGTTAATCTTTTCGTTCAATCCTACAATTTATTCCTGGATTTTGCTCTCCATGGTCTTCACAAGCACGACTTCTTGCGAAGAATGTCTCACCCTCTTGGCCACTTTTATAATCATATTCTACAACACTCGTGTTTTAATTTTCTCTCTCGGATTTCACTCTTTTGGTTATTTATCAACAAGTTTGTTTTTTAATTAACAATTTTGTTACGCACATTTGGTACATGTGCTATATGGATTAGAGCTCTTCTTTATTGTTAAATATTCGCGGTTTCTTTGGAGACACAACGGTCGATGTGGTAGAAAGGAATCTTTCTCGATTTTATAACTTCCTGTTCAATGTCACCACGATCCTTTTTCGAAAATCACTCATGCGTAACGATTAAGAGAAAGTTCTCCGACAAGTGGGATTTCAAAGGGTCTTTTTCTGGATAAAAGCAGCGGTTAAGAATTCCTGGAAACTATGAACCGGTACGGCTATTCAGTCCGTGAAATAAAAACAATTTCTAAGAATTCGAATTTCGATTTATTTTTTTTCATGCATTTTTTTTAATGCATTTATTTCATGCATTTTTTTCATGCATTTATTTCATGCATTTTTTTCATGCATTTTTTCCATGCATTTTTTCCATACATTTTTTTGCATTCATGTAATTTTTCTTGAATATTTTGTTGTGTTATGAGACAAATTTAGAAGCTCTCGTGGTACATTTTTTTGTTGTAAAGCTCTAGAGATAAATTCTGTTTTGCTAGATTATAAGAGTAGTCGATAAAGGCAAAGCCAACATTAGTTTTCAATATATAGGTACATACATAACTATACATAACTATGAAATACGTAACTATAAAATACAGTTTCAAATGTTGATGATGGTTGATGGTTTTACATTGGTGCTGTACATTAATATTAAATAGGCCAATTATTTATTCATTTAAACAGTGACCGGGCTTACAAAATTATAAAAATGCCCTTTCGCGTATACGCCAATAGAAAATTATAAAAATACAAGTAACAACCTTTGAAGGTTTAAGCCAAGAATTTACAACCCTAAATTTTATTCCTAAACATTTTGTACCAGATTTTGTTATTGTAAAACTCTAAATTGTTATTACATTAACTCACAAAGGTTGAATAAATCACAAATGAGTCAAAAATTAAAATATCAGTCGAACCTCAAAATATGAGTTATTATCAATAAGTTAAAAACTTACTGATCAAAACTTATGATGAACTTATGATGAACTTATGATGAACTTATGATGAACTTATGATCAACTTATGATCAACTTATGATGAACTTATGATCAACTTATGATCAACTTATGATCAACTTATGATCAACTTATGATCAACTTATGATCAAATAATAAATCAATTTATTGTTTGAAAAATTAATTGAACGTTACGAAACACGTTTTGTTGATGATTTTTCGATGTCAGCGTGTTTCTGTGACCAGGTTAGTATTCCATTGTTGAGGAACTCGGAAGTGATCGATCCTGCCACTTGTCCCTTGTAAAGGGTCAAGTCTAGCACGTAACATGTTATCCTGTTACAAAGCTCCAAAATTCTTTTGTTCTCGGCAAATTGTAGTGAGCATAACGATCGCGTGAGGTGGGTTTATTATAACTCTAGCGCCAGGGAAAAAACCACATCCGCTCAGTCAAATTAATGCGTCCGCACGCAAGAAGTGACCTCTCAAGTCATATTTTCCTGTGACGCGGAGGAATTGTTCTATTGTCCTCAACTAAGACGTTTTTTCAAGAACAACCCTTTACAATCTTTTATTCAAACTTCTTTTCTATTCCTTCTCCTCATCACCTCTTAACGCATTTTTCTATTATTCTCGTTTATTTTCATTACGATTAACCTGTAATATTTAATTTATATCTATTAATGAATCATTACGATCAACCTCTAATATTTGATTTATATCTATTAATGAATCAGTACGATTAACCTCTAATATTTAATGTATATCTATTAATGAATCAGTACGATTAACCTCTAATATTTAATTTATATCTATTAATCATCGTTGCGAAGATATTCAATGAAGTGTTATTTATTACTTTCATTCATTTTTTTTATTTTCAAAAATCTTTATTTTAAGTGAATTTCCTCTGGGTTAAATTTTTGGTCACAAGATTTTAAAGAAAACATCAATTGGCCGTTTATACACCTTTTAACTCTATTCTATCCTAAGATGTTCACTTTTTACAAAAAGAAAATTTTTAATTACACGATATTGAAAGAATTTTTTCTTAAATTTTAGTTTAAAATTTAATATTTTTTCAGTGACTTATAGAAACCTTAAAAATGTATATATTAAGCTTTTATAGAATATTGTTTATTATTTATAGAGTATTATTATATTTATAGAGTATTATTACATTTATAGAGTATTGTTTATTATTGTTCAATTGATTTCAAAAAGCTGAATGCCAAAAAAAATTTCAGAATCACAGTCAAATTTGCAAAAACACAAAACATGATTTCCTTTAAAAACAATTTACAATATTGATGCATACTTTTTTCAAAATGCTACTTGATTCAGGCAAGTGTCAAAAACGTTATTATATTCAGATTGGGTCTATTTTTTCCAGGGAATCGAGTGCAAAAAGAAAACTGCAAAACAATTTTCAGGAACACAGTCAAATTTGCAAAAACGTGAAACATGATTTCTTTTTACAAAAATTGTAATTTTACGTTGTAAAACGTAAACATTTTAAACATTTAACATTTTGTTAAAGTGCTAATTCTGTTTTTGTTAAATTTTGTTAATCCAGGTAAGTGTCGAAAACGTCATTATATTCAAATTGGGTCTATTTTTTCCAGGGAATCGAATGCAAAAAGAATATTTCAAAAAAAATTCAGGAACCCATTCAAATTTGCAAAAACGTGAACCATGATTAAAAAAAATGATGCATATTGTTTGCAGTGTTATTTGTTGTATTATTTTTTCTTTGATTAAAGAAATTTTTTTTTACATTTTTCTTGTGTTTTATTATTTTATTTTTATTATTTATTATTTATTATTAAACAATTTCATTGTTTAGTAATTTAATAATATAATTTTAACCAGCAATTAATAAATAATTCATTCAAAGAAAGAACTTTTACATCCAAGGAAAAGTTTACTCCACAGCTAGAAAGCAATGAAAATTGGAAATTCCGATGCGAACCCTTATTCTCTCGGTGCGAGAGGAAGGCTTTTACGAGGGCCTCGTAAAAGCCCTTCCACTGACACCAAAGGGCATACGCCTACGCACTTTTATTAGGGAATCAGAAGAATGAAGGGACTCGTTGGCAGAAAAGGAGCCCTTATAATCTTACATGGTCCTCGAAACCTTGAGTATGTATTAGTTTCAAGTCCAACGATGCGAGGCGCAACATTAAAAATACACGTTTCGGCTGCGACTATACATATGTGCACCTGCACACATGTACGCACACACGAACCTCTGAGTCATCTGTATGAGTGGAAACGCCACATGCATCGAAGCAGAGGCCCTTGCCCTTTTGCAACATGTCCTTGAACGCGGCCAAGGGCTGAGAAAAGTGAAAGTCAAATTCACATCGAGGTCTAACAGGGAATCAGAATAGGGTTGCAAGCCTCTCGTCTCTTCTTTCGATCCACATATGTATTCCATTCGCTAGATCGCGAAATTTCAGGGCCAGAAAGCCGGAGAAGAAATGCACCAAGGACGCGAGCTGAAAGTTTTCGTCTCTCAAGGTTAGAGTGCATTTTTTGGTCAGGATTCTTCAATTTCGAAAGTGCAATTTACGAAGTTGATTAGTGCAATTTTTTAGAAAAAATAATTTAATTACTCCTTTACTACTATAAGTACTGTAACTAATATAACTACTGTAAGTACTATAAGTGCTATAACTACTATAAGTACTGTAAGTGCTATAACTACTATAAGTACTGTAAGTACTATAAGTACTATAAGTACTATAACTACTATAACTACTTGAACTACTTGAAGTATATACTTCAATGTACGTTTGTTTAAATAATTTTACACTCGTTTTTGAGCTAATCATCACGTTTTGAATATGTGTAATTAATATGAAAATACATAGCACGTTAAAAATGTGTATAATAAATATAAAAAATAAAGAAGAAAAAGTGGCGCAAGAAGAATACGTGAAGAAGAGAAAATAGAAAAGCATTCTTTAAGGTGTAATGTTTGTAAGAAGCTGCACATGTAAATGAATGGGGATTCGATAGGACATTGTATCAGGCTCTGAAAATTACAAGAAGGTGTTGAAGGGACTTGCAGGCCCCTTCGCATATTTCCCATTACTACCCTTGAAACACCATTCATTCACGTCCACATGAGTAAGACACACACATTTACACAGGCTAGTCTCCCGTCGTATATTATTAAAGGGTGAGCTACAAATTTCAATTTTCTACACACAGTTACTTTCTTTTTAATATAAGGACAATTTTGTCATTTTGCATATTTTATAGAATATAATTATACATTAATTTCCTTTTCTTTCTTTCTGATATTACGTTACGATATTACGTTACGATATTACGTTACTTTCTTTTTGATATTAGGACAATTTTGTCATTTTGCATATTTTATGGAATATAATTATACATTAATTGGCCAATTAATGTAAAGTTGATGAAGTAGTAATGTATAGTAATGTATATAATAAACGAAAGTAGGTAAAAATAATGCTAATCAATGTTAATAAACTGAAGAATGTAGAAAATAGAACTCTATTTTCTACATAATAGAAATATAGAAAATAGAACTCTATTTTCTACATTCTTAGTTCTACATTCTTCTAATTAAATAAGTTAGAAAACCAAAGAATGTAAAGAATAATGTTAATTAATGTTAAAATGCAAATAAATTATTTTAATAAACAAAAGAACGTTAAAATAAAGTAAATAAAGATTAAGATTCGTTAATAAACGAAAGATTGCAAGACGTAGGATTAATGTCAATAAGCAATTATTATGTTTTCACTAGAAATAATAAGTGCAATTTGAACTCTAAAATCGTGTTGAAACAGAAACAAATATTATCCAGTGAGAGGGCGCCACCGTCTATGTACTTTAGCATTGGTTCAAAATAACTCGAAACGGATTTAAACCAATTTGTTTTCTGTGTTTACTTGAAACTACATAGCTTCATATTAAAGTTATATACAACTTTAATATAAAATTAAATTAATCTTAAATATAAAATGTATATGTATAGGTAAAACCAACGTTAGTGTTACAATTAAATATAATTCTATTTATCTATTTATTCTATTTATAATCATGAATAATAATTACACTTTGAAACTGCAGTTCTGTGAGCTAAAGAAAAGTTTATTTTACCTACTACTAAAGTTATACAAACCAAATTTTCTAACGCATACATATGTATATCACAATATTATATATACCTATACGTAACTAAATCAACTAAATATAGCTATTAAATCCCATAGCAATTTTTACAAAACGAATCAATCGAGTTGACAAATATTACAAGAAAGGCAAAACATAACAATAAATAAAAATCTGGTATCTAATTAAGAATAAAATTTATACTGTATATATGACGTGATGAATAATACCTACTTTGTGTATAAGTACACTACAAAAACATTGTGTCTTATTTTGAGCAAAAACGTCTTAAATTAAGACATATTTGGTGAGTAAGACACAAAAATGTTTTAATTTAAGACATTTTTGCCCAGACAAGACACTTTTGGACTACTTTTAAGACACCATTTTTTGCAGTGTAATGTATAGTATTTAGTTTATGTAATACATATTGTTTAACATACATAATCTATATTGCTGAACCTACGTAATAAGTGTTGTTCAACACACGTAATAAATGTTGTTCAACACACGTAATAAATGTTGTTCAACACACGTAATGAATGTTGTTCAACACACGTAATGAATGTTTTCCAACACACGTAATGAATGTTTTTCAACACATGTATAATAAATGTTTTTCAACACACGTAATGAATGTTTTTCAACACAAGTAATGAATGTTGTTGAACCTACGTAATAATCAAATGTTGTCGAACCTATCTAATGTATATTTTTTAATGTCCAATACACATACTATTCATCTTACGTAACGCATAGTATTTACTATACATGTAATGTGCACTGTTTAGTGTGCACTACGAGGATAGGAATCATCGTAGTTCTACCAAGCGTCTAGGATCTGTCAGGAGTTTCAAATGACTAGCTGTGTTAGGAGTGGTTGATTTCGTAACATTTGTTTACGTACATCAGAACGATGTTAGGGGTGCAGTGTATTAGGAATGTATGTCGAAACTAGAGGTCTTTTAGCACAAGGGGTGTTGGAGTTAGGGGTCAGGGGTTAAGGGGGTGTTGAGAATATAATACCGCACCCTCTCATCTCCAAACTCGCATATCCCCTGTTTTCACAACTACACACAATAGCTATATTCCCCCTTAGTTCCTCCAGGAAAATGGAGCATAAAGGACAGAAAATACCAGAGGCATAGAAAAGACGCGAACAAAAAGCCGATTGGAAACCATCTCAAATTCAAAGCACAAGGGATTTAAAGGCGGAACAAGGCGAACTTTGAAAAGGAAAGTATTTCGTTGCAGTTGAAAAAAACGCAAAAGTGCATTTTTGGGAAAAAAGATTTAATTCTCTGGAGTTAATTACTGTTATTAATTAATATAAGACAAGGAGAAAAAAGTTAGCTGTTTTAGCTAATTCTTAGCTATTCCAGCTAAATGGGTTTGCCATTATATGGATAGCCAATTTTTTTTAGCTGTAATAGCTAAGAATTAGCTAAAACAGTTAACATCACTGTAAAAACAAGTGTCTCAATTTAAGATGTTTTGTACTCACTTTTGAAACGTTTGACGTGTTTTTTGACGTTAAACGTTTCAAAAGTGGGGACAAAACATCTTAAATTGAGACACTTTTGTTTGTACAGTGTTTTTCTTGATAAACATTTCTTCTTGATAAACAATTCTTCTTGATAAACACTTCTAATAAACACAGCTAATTATTAGCTGCTATTAGCTAGTTATTAGCTAGTTAAAAGTTAGCTATATCCATATAACAGCAAACTCATTTTTCTCAGTGTAGAATGTGTCACTTAATAAAAATTATAATTCCTACTATTATATGTATATACATATATTAATTACTATGCCATTGGAAAGATGAAATGAAAAATTTACGTGTTCGGAATTTGCGTGTGAAGAATGACTATTTTGAATGAAACAATTGGGTAATCAAATGTGAATAAATACCATACATTTCAAAGTTGATGATAACTTATTCTAATTATCACTCATCGTTTATTAGATACAAACAAGTCAAAGTCCAGTTTAAAAGTAAAAACACACATTTCATAAAATTTGATTACACTTTGTACACAAACTATATAGAAAAAATGAGGGGATTAATAAAAAGTGACACAACCATTTCTTTCCTTAATCTGTCATAATTGAAGTAATAGAATATTCCTTGACCTTTTTTATGAACGATGCTTTTTAAAATAAACCTTATGAAACATTCTGAATGTTCTGATTCCATAATTATTTCAAATAGTTATACAAATAATAATCAAACTTTAGTTTAAATATATTTATTTATTCAAATATTAAACTGCATCTTGGACATGAAAAAGTAATATCGTACTAATGTAGAATATTTGAATACGTTAATACTTATTCAAATGTTATTTGATTAAATTTAAATATCAATTCAAATTATTGTAATATTTTAATCTAAACGCAAAGTTATTTGCATTTAGGTAAAATGTTAAGTTATTTACATTTAGGTAAAATGTTAAGTTATTTAAAACTTAGGTAAAATGTTAAGTTATTTACAACTTAGGTTGAATTTAAATGTTTTTAATTATTTTACAAATTACAAATGAAGTTACTTTTCTCAACATTCTTTATTTTCAATTTTAAATCTCTTTTTGTTTTTTACAAAGTTCCTTCATTCAAGAATAACTATTTTTCATTCAAGTATCTATTTTCCGCTCAAACTTAAAAATCCTGTAATAAATCAAAAATATTCTTGAAACGAGAATAAATTCTATATTTTCTTTCGTGTTTCACAAGTCCATTCATCTCAGTGATTAAAACACTTTTTTGTTCTAAAAGTTCAGTTTTGTTATAAAAACATTTTGTTTCTATAAAAACATTTTGTTTTTATAAAGACATTTTGTTTTTATAAAAACATTTTGTTTTCATAACAAGTTGTTTTTTGTTCAGTTATTATTCTTATAAATTTATTGTTGATCACTACGAATTATTGTTTAAACTATAAAAAAGAAACCGCACGATCTACATCCTCTGGAAGATGGTGGCTAATTACAGAAGATTCAAAGAATGAAACCTGCTGCTACATATTGTGATTCGAAGAAAAGGGAGCTTGTAAGAAAAAAAGCGGTCCCTTTGAAAGCTACTCTTGTGCATTTCTTCAGTTGCAGTTCTTTTGAAACGATTAATGACAATTATTTCCCTAATCTTCACCGCCTCCCTATATTTAAACTGCTGTGGTCATTTTCGTCTGGCGCATTTGTATTTTTATCGAGAAACAGAAGGAGGGATGATATACTGCTCAAGAAAACGTCTCTTGATGACGACACTCATCAGTCACTCTTTAGATTGTTCCGAGTCTAACACGCGTTTAAAAATTAATTAAACCATCAATTATTAATATCTAAGTGATCTTGACCTCGAATCTTCATCAAAACTGAAGATTTCACAAAAAGAGGCCAAAACGAGGTCAATTATCATCCAGAAAGAGGTAAA
Organism: Ganaspis sp. Gsp50; assembly: GCA_011057455.1. NCBI lineage: Eukaryota > Metazoa > Arthropoda > Insecta > Hymenoptera > Figitidae > Ganaspis > Ganaspis sp. Gsp50. Next base: position 999 of record WNHD01013867.1, on the reverse strand, counting down.
TTGATTAATTAATTCGTTAATTGCGAGGTAATGAGTGATTTTTATCTTGCAACTTTTTTTTATGTCAATTTTATATCAAAATTATTCATTATTTGTTGAATAAGACAGACGTCCTTGTATTCTTCATGACCTTGTCTTCATTTAAGTAATTTCACAAGATCATGGACCGAGATTCTTGTATCATATAGATAAAAAAGTCCCTTTCCTCTGAACATCAATTTATCGCTTTTTGTTACAAGAAATGCATCAATTGCTGTATGCATTTCGTATATTTGTGTACAAAATGTATATAATGTATACAAAATGTATGAAATACGAAGAAACTGACTTTTTTGTAATTTATTATTATTGTTGTTATTATTATTGTTGTTATTATTATTGTTGTTATTATTATTGTTGTTATTATTATTATTGTTGTTATTATTATTACTATTATTATTATTATTATTATTATTATTATTATTTTTCCGTTTTATAAAAAATGGTACGTTTGGTTCATAAAAAAAAGAGAAAAAAACAATTGCAAGAGTTATTATAATGATCCTGAATGATTATAATTATCTTTGAATCTTGTCATAAATAGATTATATTCCATATAATAGATTTTCTTCTATGTATTATCTTCTATAGATTATCTTCTATAGACTGTCTTCTATAGATTATTTCCTATTTATTATCTTCTATAGATTATCTTCTATGGATTGTCTTCTATAGATTGTCTTCTATAGATTTTTTTACACAGTTTTCTTGAAAGTATCAAATTGATACCAAAAAGTATCAAATTGATCACAAAATCTTCATCAATTTGATATTTTTGATTTCAATTTGATACTTTTAAGTAAACTGTGCGTACACGGAAAAAAATATATTAGCTGAACTAGCAAATTTGCGTTAGTTAAAGTTTATTAGCTATTTCTGCTAATGATTTAGTTGTTACAGCTAACTATATGCTGTAGCAGCCAATGCTTATTTGTTACACGAACTAATGGGTATTAGCTG
>WNHD01013856.1:0-15741 GCA_011057455.1 Ganaspis sp. Gsp50 | reverse complement strand
GTGTTCAATGTTCAAATCAGTGCTCGCGTTCTCTTTTCATTAATCTGTCTTAGTTATTTGGGCTTATTAGCCCAAATTACTTAATAAATTTCTATTATTTTTATGTCATTAAACAGTGTTGTTCAAATTTATAGTGCTCCTTACCCCGACGCTCTCCAGTTAAGATCCTGAGTGTAGTTTGGCAATAACATAGAATAAAAAGAAATAAAAGAGATTAAGTTTAGAGTCTAAATTATAGAAGTAACGAAAATAGTTTGAATTCGGGTTTAGTTATTTTCCTGAATATTTCGCCAAAAATAACTTGGCGCTCTCAAAATTAAAAAGCAAAATCAGCCCAGTAACCAGTTCTACAAATATTTGTTCTAAAATTAACGTTAATATTAAGTAAAGTAAATAAATTAAATAGTCAAAATAAAAGAAATTGTTATACTGTGTACAAAATAATTAATTTTCTTTCCCAAAAATTTAAAGAAAAACAAAATTTTGCCAAATTTAGCCCTACTTAACTCTTAGTAAGTCCTCCTCCTCCTACTTTAGTCCTTTCAAATGTCACTTATTTTCAAATATCCCACTTTCAGGCGTTAGGTAGGTTTTAAAAGGCTTTAAAAGGATCATAAAATGTTTTAAGAGATTCTTAGAGGACTTATTTAGGTTTAAAATCTCGACTCGGGTTATTGACACACTAACCATTTACGCTACGAAGCCTTATGCGAATATTCTGCGAACTGCGTATACCACATAGAGACCAATATTTCAATGGATTATTTTAAAATTGTAAAAGGAGGGTGAAAAAGAAGACATAAAGAGAACTAAAAGAGCATTTAGAGAATAAAGAGTCGAAAAGGAGGGTCATAAGTTTGTAATGAAAACTTGGCAGAGGTGAGAAGAAGGATGACAGAGAGTTTATGTAGATAACAAAATGTTCATACAGGTTTTATGATCAGTGTACAGACCATCTACCCTGTGATTTTAGCCTACTCATAGTGAACGCGTTTTTACACTGAAAAAAATTTCTGCGCATAGATGTACCTGCGAATGCCGCTGCTCTCTTAAATCGAGTGTCGCTGACAACCTGTCACTTTGGTGCCTGAGTGCTTTAGGTGTAGGAGAGCAGACGACCAACGGCAGTAGAGAAGACAGCCCATTACAATGGAGCACAGTCTGTAGGGCATCTGCTGATCTCTACATGGGAGCGCTGAGTTCCTGAACCGAATGTCAGTGCTCCTAAGTCAAGGGGATTCGATTCCCCAGAAATAGGCACCCCACTTTAAGTATTTTATCGTTTTTGACACTTGCCTGGATCAATTAGAATTTAAAAAAATTGTTTAGGTGTAAATAAGAAAATTTCTTAAAAAAATCATGTTTCATATTTTTGCAAATTTCGAGGTGTTCCTGAAACTTTTTTGAATTTTTCTTTTTGCATTCGATTCCCCAGAAAAAGGCACCCCACTTTGAGTATTATAAAGTTTTTGATACTTGCCTGGATCAATTAGAATTTTAAAAAATTGTTTAGGTGCAAGTATAAAAATTTTTTTAAAAAAATCATGTTTGACATTTTTGCAAATTTCGAGGTGTTCCTGAAACTTTTTTTAAATTTTTCTTTTTGCATGCGATTCCCCAGAAAGGGGCACCCCACTTTGAGTATTATAGTGTTTTTGACACTTGCCTTGATCAATTAGAATTTAAAAAAATTGTTTAGACGTAAATAAGAAATTTTTTTAAACAAATCATGGTTTACATTTTTGCAAATTTCGAGATGTTCCTGAAACTTTTTTTGGATTTTTCTTTTTGCATTCGATTCCCGAGAAAAAGGCACCACACTTTGAGTATTAAAGCGTTTTTGACACATGCCTGGATCAATTAAAATTTTAAAAAATTGTTTAGGTGTAAATATGAAATTCTTTTAAAAAAATCATATTTCACATGTTTGAAAATTTCGAGGTGTTCCTGAAACTTTTTTTGAATTTTTCTTTATGTATTCGATTCCCTAGAAAAAGGCACCCCACCTTGAGTAGTATAACGTTTTTGACACTTGCCTAGATCTATTAGCATTTTAAAAAATTATGTATGTCTGAATTTGCATATTGTTGGAAGAAAATCATGTTCTAGATTTTTGCAAATTTCGAGGTGTCCCCGAAACTTTTTTTGAATTTTTCTTTTTGCATTCGATTCCCCAGAAAAGGGTACCCCACTTTGAGTATTATAACGATTTTAATACTTGCCTCGATCAATTAGCATTTTAAACAATTGTGTATGTTTGAATTTGCATATTTTTGGAAGAAAATCATGTTACACGTCTTTACGTCTTTGTTTGGATTTTCCCGGCCATTTATGCAGTGTGGCTCGCAATAGTTAAAATAATTTTTTTTTAAAATTTAACGCGTTTTAATGTACAAGATTCGATTCGAGTTTATTAACGTAATAATTTTTTTCTTCAAAGTGTCTATCATTTTTCGTCAAGCTTTTTAGTCCCAGAAAATCTCTACAACCGGAAACTACAGAAATTTCTGACCATTTCTGCGACCCGGTTCGTAGTAGTTAAGTAAATCTTATTTTAAAATTGAACGCGGTTTAAGGTACAAGATTTTTCTTATTTTTTAAAGAATTTAAGTAATGGAATTAGTAGTGAAATTAGTACCTAGTTAATTTCTTATTGTAAGAAACTTGGAGACTATAATTCTCCTGTGATGCGACAATTTGTCAATTTCACTAGACGTCGATTTCGTCAGATGAAATAGACGTCTGATGAAATCGACATCTGTCGAAATAGACGTCTGACGAAATTGACGTTTGTCGAAACTGACATCTGACGAAATGGACGTCTAACCAAATTTACATCTGACCAAATTTACGCCTGACGAAATGGACTTTTGACGAAACTGACGTCTGACGAAATGGACGTCTAACCAAATTTACATCTGACCAAATTTACGCCTGACGAAATGGACGTTTGACGAAACTGACATCTGACGAAATAGACGTCTGACGAAATTTACATTTTACGAAAGTAACGTCTGACGAAATTTATGTCTGACGAAATTGACGTCTGATAAAATTTACGTCTGACGAAATTGATGTCTGACGAAATTGATGTCTGACGAAATTGGTATCAGACGAAATTTACATCTAACGAAATCGACGCCTGACGAAATTTATGTCTGACGAAATTGATGTCTGACATATAAAACAAAATTTAAAGAAAAATTTTTATTTTACAAATATGCGATAGAAATTTGGTCTTTTTCATTTTGTTTATATATTTTGTTTATAATATTCATAATTGTGATGAATAATCAATGCAAGTTAATAGTACAGAAGTCTCAGATTACGATATTATAAAAGTGATGTATAATATATAGATTTTACAGGGAGAAATTTAAATTTTTAGTGGTAGCCTTGAAAGTGACCTTGAAAAGTGACGAACAAATTTTGAAATTTTTTAAATTTGCTTATGCGTAAATAATTGCTGAGTATATATAGATTGAGATAAAACAAAAGCACTTTTAAACATTACAGGATTCACAGAGTTAGATTTGTTTGAAATTTTTTCATATTATAGTTATTTTCTTGGTGAAAAACAGGAAATAATTAAAGTTAACATGAAAAATTGGGTGCCAAAAGAATTTGAGATCTTAATATAAGGATTTGTAAAACTTGCTTTTTTCCAAATACTAAGTACACTAATAGTTCTATTAATGCCAATAAATTAAGTGACATTTTTATATCTAATACATTAAATAGTAAATCTTAGGAAAATTACGTTATATCTTCGTTTTTTATTTACTTTTTGTAGAAATAAATACATTAATAGAACATTTCACTGCCAAAAGTTTCTCCGTGTATTCAAAATACTGAAAGTGTTATTTTTTTGGACTAGTTTTACGACTTCCAATAGGTGACATTAAAATTATACGCCACACTTTTTGTTTTGTAGCACCGTGTTATTGATTTAAAATTAATTACTCAGTTACAAAAGTTTTGAAAATCATTTAACAAAGCATAAAATTGTCTGGCGTAAAAAGTGATGAATCATTAATTAAAGCATGGGCAATGTACCACATGCTGGATTAAATGAAAGAATGTAAAATAAGTTAACGTGGTCCTAGATAGAGGTGAATCTATAGTGCATTAAATGAGTTTGTAGTGGAACAAATTGTTGTAATAAAATATAAAGTTCAGCTGTTGCGTAGTGCAGTGATTAGAGCTCCGCGGATTGTAAAGTTAAAGAAGAAGTCAAAGTTTATAAACATTAAGTCTTATTTCTTTACAGTTTATTTATTATTTCTTAAGTTTATTAAAATTTGACGATTTCCCTTAATTCGTCTATAAGTACAGTTCGATCTTGTTTACATGACTCTGTATCCGTTGAAAGAATATTTTTCGTCAAATTGAAAAATTGATCCAATGGACACATAACTTCACAACCAGGCAGTTTTAATTCTTTCAGCTCATTAGGAATACCTTGGAAATAGAGAACCTAAAAGTAAATTATAAATGAAGTTTTAATGCAAATGGCAGTGATTTAGTTTCTATTTTATTCTACTGATTCGGATTTAAAAATCAGGTATGAATTTTTTAAAAAACTTTTAAAATTTTACCTTCACAAAAAACTTCTCTTCTTCAAAATTCAATTCAATAATAACAGCACTTGTGTATTTTGGCATATGTGGATAAAAAACATCCAGAGCAAATAGAACTGCAGCAACATTAATATCATGAGCACTGTATAATAATATTTTTCTATTTTTATCCATAGTTCCGTTTCTTACAGATTTCATATCATCTATCACTTTTCGCAACAGCATTCCTGAAATGATAAACATGATTATAAAGTGAAAATTGGAAAGAAAATTAATATTTTAAAATAGATCGAGAAAAAGATTTTAACATTGTCTCTACGAATAATTCTTGCAAAATAACATTTCCATTTTTTCATTCTCATCTGTACTGAGAAAGTACATATCTAACTTTGGCCGATTTTTGCATTGGACGAAGTTTTGAGACCTCCGATATCAAAAAATAGTTTTCATAGAAATATCTGTATTGGCCGATTTACACCACCCTCCCTTTAGATATTTCAAAACAAATGAAAGTAATGTGTACTGAAAATAAACTACCAAAAAGTATAAGTGTATCGAAGGAGTGCTGTAGACACACTTATTTGAATAACGTTCCAAAAACGTATTTTTCGTGCAACCTGCACGGAAAGTACGCTATTGCGTGTACCTAAAGCGCTCGCAAAGTAAGTGATTTCCGCCTGGCATGAAAAGCGGTCGGGACTGACAAACAAGCGGACAAAAATCTGTGTACCTCTTGCTGTTCTAGCGAAATCACTGCCGATTGGACGGACTTGGAAAAATTAGCGGGGAGCCCCGCTATGGCGAAACGAGCTCTTCCCGGGGTGGTTTCGAGGGCTCATAAACCAGTGCCACTAGGACGCGTCTCCAGGTTGCGGATCGGAGAAAGCCAGGTCTTCGGATCTGGTCTGTGCTTTGCACCCGCGGACAAAAGATTATACACCCCAAAAGCCTAAGTGACTGCAAAAGTGATGAGTCGAGTTGGTAATGGTAAAGGGTGGTGCTATGTAACTTATTTGTTGTAACAAACCTGATGTGCTTATGAGTTGGGTTTTCCATCGCATAAGGACACGAAATGCTTTCATAAGGTTGCATAGCACTGTTTTCGTGCCGCACAAGGTATTCGGGCTGGGCATGCTTCACAAATTTGGTGTCATTTGAGTCAAAATGGCTTGGATGAGGCAATGAAACCTCCGCGAGGTCCCCGCTGGGTACTGCACTTGGGTAATCCTGGTCAGCAAATGAATGGGCGAAAACAAGTGTTGCTAAATCGTTGCTCCTCTATGAAGCACCTTGGTCTTCTTAAGCTGTTTTGGTCAGGACTGACCTTACAACGGCAGTTTTTCCATCACCGGGAGTTCCCTTCCGATGCATCTCCAATGATCCCGTGTATTTAACGGATCATTTGTGTATTCATTATGTACGTCAGAAAGCCATTATTACTGAGGGCAAGTGCCCGGTAGGAGTGACTGAGTCCAGCGAGTTCCTTGGACTCGAACGGGGTTTTTAAACTTCTTCCATCACGGCGTGTGAGTTGCGTGCTTTCGAGCAACAACACGCTGCAGAGTTGCGAGGGCTTGGGAAGGGCCCGACCCTTACCGAGGGTGACGTGTTGTCTTCCCGACTTCATGGAAATCGGTAGATCCCATTTGGATCGACGCAGGTGGACGTTCTACCTCTTTACGCTCGTAGGCGAGCCCATCACGGGAGATACAGCATGTTATACTCTTCCACGATGTACCTCTTGCTGCCCTAGAGTAGAAGGAACTCTTTCCTGAAAATCTCATGAAATATTATCAATGATCTAAAATGTATAAGTCGTAGTCATTTACCACGCACAATTTTCGGACTATTAGCCATTTGAAAGTTGCCATAAATTTGGGGTTATTTTTTACTCAGACTATATCAAAGTCATGTCAAAATCATTGTTTATTTATAATTATTCTCCACTGCTAACTTATCAAACTGATAAATTAAAAATCGTAAATGTGTTCAATATTCATACGCATGAGCGCTGATTGTCGTTAGAGAAATTTTCGAGAGACAGTGGAGCTGTTAGATCATCTTAACAAGAAACTTTGAAAATTCTCACTTTTCAACTTTAGAACATCGTGAAGTATCTGGAATTTTCCAGAGACTGAATCCGTGTGCTGTTTACTTATCAAAACAGTCCACCATGTTGAACTGTGAAGTGAAGTGTACCACTTGCGCCACCTGAACAATATTGATAATCGATGACCGGTATATTCGTGCACAACAGTCGGTATTCAGACTATTGACATTATTAGGAAAGCTTTGGATTAGACCGACGTGCTTGCGCAAATGAATTCTGAACCCTCGTGGCTGACGACGAAACGCTATGGTATCGCGTCACTTCTAGGCTGGTGTTTAAACGAAGTGCATCGTTTATTTTATTGTCATTAAAAATTGAAAATGTGCATTATATAATTTTTGGGGGCAATCGCCGGACGACAGGTGAGCTCTTTATTTTTACAAAACAGTTTTATTCTAGTTCGAGTCATCTCCTTCATATTATTGTTTATAATAATAAGATAATAATTCAGTGCTCAAATGTTTGTTGTGTTTGTTTGAAAATAATATTCAGCGATGAATATTATTTTGTAAATAATAGTCATCAATTAAAGATATAAAGGCAAGTAATTTCGAAAAGGTTAAAATCAGTCCCTAACAGCATAGGATATCTTATAAACGTCCGTGGATATCCCTAGAATGTCCTGTAGATATCCATTGGCCATTTTCTAGATATCCATTGGCCCAGGTGCGAATTGTCCGTCGGCCCGCGGTCGGGCCAACTAGCAGAATGATAACGATTCGCCGCCCGGTGGTGCTAACGGTCGGCCCAACTGCAGACCCCAAAGTCGGGCCAACCTCATAACACAAAGTTGGCCCAACTATAAAGAAATAAGTCGGCCCAACCGCGTATGTCACAGTTGGGCCAACTAGCGAAATGATAACGGTTCGCCGACCGGTGGCGCTGACGGTCGGCCCAACTGCGGACCCGAAAGTCGGGCCAACCACTTTTCCCAAGGTTGTCCCGACCTAACATGCCGACCGTCGACACAAAAAGTTAATTAACATACACATACAATTATAAATTAAACATTTTATCAATTAAATCTGGCCAAAGTTGAGCCGACGGTTGGCGAAACTGTGGATGCCACGGTCGGCTTGCACAGTTGGCCCAACTTCGTACGCCTGGGTGCTCGGAACTTTTACGGTTGGGCCAACTTTGGCTGCCGTAACTTCGCATGCCAAAGTTCTGCCAACCTTGGCCCGACGGACAAACTCTGGCGGCTGACCCAAATTCGCACCTGGGGGTGCGGAAATTAGGATATCCTTGAGATGTCGTATGAATATCACAAGATATCCATGGGATATCCTAAGGACATCTTGTTGATATCCCAGAAACATCTTACCAACGTCCCATGGAAATCCTATGGATGTTACAAAGATATTGTTAGATTAAAAAGTTACATAAAGTACAATCTATTTCATATAATTGAAGAGTTAACACTTTATCTTTTAAATTATCTAAGGAATTCGATGATATATACCATGCAATACTGATGCAAAATAAAGAATAAAATTCTAGATAACTTAGAGAAACAATCATCAGGACCGTAAATACAATTTAGAAAAGCTATTTTTTAAAAGAATCTGTTATAAATAGTCCCAATGAATCTTTTAAATCGATGTTAAATATAATACATACTGAAATACAAGTTTCTTCACAATTAAACACAAAAATTGGATTACTTCACTAGTAGTTACATTCAATGATTACCATCAAAGTCTCTGTATCACAGATCGTAGCCTACTCAACTGTTCCTTACGCAACCAGGGTTCGAATCCTGGTCTCGAAATTTGTTTTTTATTTTCTAAAATTATGTTTCAGGAAGTCCTACAGATACAGAAATTTGGATATCTCTGGAATGTCCTACGGATATTCTAGGACTTAAGAGACTTTGACAGAATATTCGACATCCTTGAGAGGATGTCCTAGGGGCGTCCTAGGGATATCTTTTTGCTGAGAGAGGTGTTAATCCTTTCCGCGATGCTCTTCGCGGTTAATAACTGTGTTCACTGTTACTGAGTCTAATTTGGCACAATTTATACTTTTGCATAAAATAAAAATTAAATTCGAGGTTTAGTTATTCTTCCTGATCCTTATGATCTTCAAAATAACTTTGCGCTAACATCGTAAATAAGTACTTAATTAATTAAAAATAAGCCAAGTAAGCTTTAACAAATTAAATAAAACTAAAATAATTATAGAAAGAAATAAAAATAGATTATAGTACATAAAAGGAATTAATAATAATGCAAAACACGGAGCGCATGGATACTATTATGTCTTACCTCCGTTTAGTCGTTTCATTTTATTGTTATAATTAAGCAGTTTTAATTCAAGAACCGCTCCCTTCAATAGATCACCATCTGGATAAATTCCATTAGTCCATGAAGGTAATGAGAGATTCATGAACTTTTGTGATTCCAAAGTTGTATAAATAAAGTACATGTCACGAGAAGTTTTTATTAATTTTCCTGTCCATTTTGAAAGTTTTTTTCTAAAATCCTTTAATTTAAGAAGTTCTTGCTTTACATCTGAACTTCGTGATGCCTTGATGTATTCTAGATTGTACCTTAAAAGTAATTATTTTGTTATTATTATTTACTTAATATTTCAAAATTTCAATTTTTTTGTGAGAGTATATATCAACATAATTCGACAAATGTTTTAGAAATCATGATATTATAAAGCATTTTTTACGAAAAAGGTATGGGATTAGTAATGGATCAAGTATTGCAATGATTGGAATAAGCATTCGAACAAGAATTGGGAAAAAGTATTGGAATAATTACTCAATCATGTATTGGAAATTCGAATACGAAATTCTTTAAACATTGCTAAAAACTTTATTCGGTGCGCACTAATTGCATGTTTCTATAGCTCTGAAGTTTGCACAATAGTTTTTTTCCGGAAAAATTAAAACATAGAAATATATTAAGTACATCTGCAATTTGATTGTAAGGTCGGGACGAGAGCCCAGAGAGGATCACCTGCCTCAAACGACTTCATGAGGTTGATAAAATGCTTAATATAAATTAAAGTTGTCATGCTTTTTAAATATTCAGCGAAACTCATTTACAATGTTTGTTTTGGATGGGAGGGAACAAATTACATCTCTCCTCCTTAAATAAAACTTTTAAGTCCCGAATCGGGATAGAGAAGATGAATTCCGAGAACTGATCGGAATAATATATTATTCTAAAAGGAATTTACTTTTGCTCTAGCTTGTTTATATTATTTTTTACCCTTTTATAAAATTTCAAACAAATGAAAATAAATATACCCTTCTCTTCTGTTATGTTTAATTTTATAATCCATTTTAAAGTTTTATACCGCTTTAAAGAGAAGATACTATTGCATATTTTAAAACAATTTTAATTATTTTGAAATTACCTCATGCATAACTGAGGAAAGAATAGATGGTCTTTATAAATAGAGTTTATGATTGGTAATACAGATGCCTCAGAGTATAAACCTTTTAAAGCAAATTTCAAAGACTCTTTTGTTCTGTTTATGTCCGTACTTCGAGCTTCCACATAACCTGTGGTGTAATTAGATTCCAAATATTCGTTGTATTTATTTCGTAAAAATTTACCCAGATCATATGCTCTTAATTCACCACTCTGTAATTAAATTGTGTAATATAAATGTTAATAGATCAAATATAATAATAATTTAGTTCCTCACATAATAATCGAAGTAATAATCATGATACTTGAAACGGTAAATGGCTTTGTTAGTAATGCTACCATTTACTAATGTAAATTAATTTATTACCATAAAATATAATACAAATTCAATTTCTACTGAAGTATAAAAAAAGTTAAATAATGTTACTTGTGTTAATTGTCCATATCCTGGTGGATTGTATTTAAACTTTTTGTAAGGATCTTTCGGATAAAGTTCAAAAGGAATTACAGGCGTTCGATCTCCGTGTCTAAAAATCTAAAATTTCAATGTACTGAAGTTTTCAATAGAGATGTTTGCGTAGTTTAAAAATTTAGGTGTCCAAAAATTTTAATAAAAGTTGAAAATTCTACTTACCACACTGATTAATTTTATTGTAGAATTCGCGGACAAAATAGGTCGACATAAAAAACATGTGATTATAAAATATTTTAGAAAACTAAAAACCATGGTAATTAATTTCAGTCATTTATATTTCAAATACTAAAAATAAATTTTGATACTATTATGAGAAATATGAAAATTATATAAGCAAATTAATAAAAAAATTTAGAACATCCAAACAATACGAAAACAGGTAATTTAAGATTTTTCACCTTTGATTTCAGAAACTATATAAAAACTGGAAGCACCGTAAAATTGTAAAAAGTGGCTTTTAAATCTTTCCTGAGTAGTCACCTGTTAGATAAAAGTATTTTTTTATGTATTTACATAATTTTGCATACTATCTTGCAAAGTCGGTCAGTAAAACATTCAGCATTGTGTAATAAATGTTTACCTTACCCATATAAAAGGTATGTTCCAGATCTCCTAAGTTAAAAAAATGCAAATTGAAATTTTAATCTTTTAGACTTACATTTCATGTTAAATATCTTTGAAATGAGAATAATTGATTACTCTAAAAATATTAATTTCTCAGGAAGCAATCTGTTCTATATTCATGAATATCTGTTCTTTCCAAATATGCAAAAAATAAATTATATGAAAAAATCATTCTTGTTACTTGTCTATAATTTAACAATTTTCAAAAAATGAATATTGCTTTCTTTTATTTTATAATAGAATCCTTTTACGTCCGAGAATATTTGAATAATTTGAATGAAAAAGACGACACTTTCGGACAAAAATGATTGTTTTTATTTTATTTTTAAATGTCCAACGTTTCGAGAATTATCCATTCTCCTCATCAAGGACTACAAAAATATGGAATATTTTTTAAAAAACAATATAAATAAATACAATCACAAAAAGCAAAAGTTGTAAATACAGAGATGAAAATTTATGAAACGGATTTTATTTTATTTTCAATTCGTCTTTAAAATGAAAAAATTGTCAAATCAAGTCTTATTGTTGTTTTATTATTTTAAGGAAGCCTAACAGTTTGTGCCCAAACAATAGTTTATTCTATAAACAATGAATGACAATTGTTGATCTTTTATCAAATAAAAATGTTGCAAGAGTTAATTATCACGATCAAATAAATTACTTTATATATTATATTTAAAAATTTTAAATTTATTACTTACATGTATTTATTTATAATAAAATATTTTTGATAAACATTCATAAACTTCTTGTTAAAACGAATTTTTTTGATAAGCAGTCAAAAAGTAAATTTAATAAAAATAAAAAAGTAAATCAAGAAAAGGAGCATTATAGTTAAAACTTCAGACATGGAGACAAATTGTTACTGCCTGTTTTCATACTTAAAAAAAAACAGTTTTATTAATAAATGTAAATATAAACAATTTAAATTGCTGACATTTTCTACACTTACAATTATGATGAAACTCATGTGAAGTGTACAATACAGTTTTTTCTTTAAAAATTCTAAAAACAAAAAACTTTAATTTAAAGTGTAGATAATGTAATTTTTATCACTTCACGAGGCAATCACCACAGTTAGTTTAGTTGCGCAGACGGAAACTTTTCACCGATCATAAATATTAATCGATTATATTTTCAATTTTAGAACCTCAAATTAATTAGTAAATTTATCATTTTGCTGACAGATGAATCTGAATTATTTAATATTATAATGCAGCATAAAATTACAATCAATGCTATAAGCAATACATTTATCAAAATAATATACTTCCTTAGATACTATGAAATAATAATTAATGAGTTTAAATTTAAAATAATTTTACATTCTTATCACTTTTCTTTACAATGTGAATTCTTTGGAGAGTAGATAGGTAGTTGAAAAATATAGATTCTGCATTATATTTTAGGTCACAAGGCACATTTTGGCTTTTTCATAGAGAAAAGAATAAATTTAACTATCAGAAATAATAAAACAGTGACATCTTTCTAATCATTTTTATAGTGAATAATCTTTATATTAAGGATATGTGATGAAACATGACGTTGGAGGTCACGTGACCCATAAGGCAAATTTTTTCCGCTGTTTTATTTTTAAAATAATAAACATATCGTTATGAAATTTAGTATACATTTACAAAATATCATCTGAATGGTCTGTATGGTGTGAATTTATTAATAAATTTGTTTAAAAGTTATTTTATAAAATTCTGAAAAATGAACTAAGTGTAATACGTAATTTTATAAAATAACTTTTAAACAAATTTATTAATAATTTCACACCAGACATACCATTCAGATGATATTTTGTAAATGTATTCTAAATTTCATAACGATTTGTTTATTATTTTAAGAGTAAAACGGAGGAAAAAATTTTACCTAATGGGTCACGTGACCACCTACGTCATTTTCTATCACATGCCCTTAATACGAATTAAGTATTTGAAATTAACACCAAATTTCATTCAAATCGGTCAAAGTGTTAGGGAGATATCGAGTCGACAAAAAAAGCGTGACAAACAAATATACACACACACACACACAAATATATCTGGACATTGGCTTCAAACTTCGTTTTTATACTTTTTAGATGAAAATGAGTTGATTTAGACTATTTTTGGAATATCGAAAATCAGCACGATTACAAGGCGTTACTTTAAAATCGTATATTGTAAATTAAAAAGTCAAAGTTCGCATGGATTTAAGAATGTATGTAACAAATTTTAAGTATTATAATAATTCTCTAGAAACTTAAACTTTTGACTTCCAAGAAAAAGAAATAAATTATTAACACATTAATAACAGTTTGTATATAAATTAAAATTAGCATTTGTAATTTGAGTTTATGCTCCCTAAATCTGAATTAGTCACTTTTGGGTTTTTGACTAATTGAAATAGAACAGAATCGTTTATTAAATAAATTAGTAACCGTTTTGACTAATTTTTAGTCAATAGTGACTAAATTTAGAGAGTGGTTAAAAATATAAAATTTTGAGGGTCTCATTTATTTTTATTCTTTTTTACCAACCCGGATTTTTGCAGGTTAAAATCAATTGTTTCGTTTATTTTCGATTGATTTGGATTTGAATATTAAGGTTGCCTTAATGTTTCTTCTGTTAAAATACGTATAATATTAGTTATTTATATAAATAAATAAATAAATTGTGATAAATTCATAATCTTATATTAAATAAATTGTGATTCAAACATTGATTAAATAATACAATTGTTGAATCATTAATTTTTTATATAAACTGTATGCTATTTGAATTACCTTCATAAATTACAAAATTCAGGAAAAAATTTATTTATCTAGACGCGATGTGTGAAAAATAAGTAAATAACAACAACCATTTTTTAAACAATTGTTAAAGAAATATTCCCATGTTAAAATTTTGTGCTAATATATGCATACAACTTAAAAAATTGCAAAATTGATTAAAAAAACTGCATCTTTCTAAATGTGATATATAAAGATTAAGTAAATATTCAGAATAATTTGTTTAAACAATTGTTGAATGAATACTTTGATGTTTACACTTTATTGAGCTTGATAAATCGTAAAATTGGGAAAAAACTGCATCTTTCTAAGTGTAATATATAAAAAGTAAGTAAATAAGATTAGAAAAATAATTTGTTGAAACACTTGTTGAAGCACTAATTTCATGTTGAAACTATATGCAGTTTTATTTAATTTGATAATTTGCAAAATTAAGAAAAGGCTGCATCTTTGTAGGTGCTATGTGTGAAAATAAAGTAAGTAACAACAATTATTTGTTTAATGAAATACATTATTTAATAATATTAAACATTAATAGTAACAATCCTTAATGATTCCAAGTCTTTTTTGCAAAATATAAATAAACAAAAGCTGGTAGCCTTCTTACATAAATCGACAAAAGTTATAAACAAACAATTAAAAATATTGAAAATGAATTGGTTTTTACATTTTTCGAATACTTTTAAAATTTTGTTTACTGACTTTAAATGGCAATCAAATTGATACTAGACACTAGAAGATAATACAACTTAAATATCATCTTATCCACCCTAGGTGGACGCCAGGCATTCAAAGGTTAAAATATCATTAACAAGTTTTGAGTTGAACGAGAAAAGTTAAACATTACATTATTGAACAAAGTAACAAAAACGTTGAAATAGAGCAATCGAACAGGTGCTAGAGTAAACAAACCTTCTAATTGGACATTTTGAAGCTACTGTATATGAAAAAAGTTTCTGAATTTAATTTTTGACATTTTGTCCACCTAGATTTCTAATCCATCCCACTGTGCAACGTGTGCAACGTTAAAGAATTAGGCTGCCCCGCCTTGAAGAATCTGCACGATGCTATTCCTCCACTGTGTCATCATCATTGTCAAACCTGGTACCACCACTGCGCAGTCCGCAACACCATGTCTTTGAAGACATGGTTCCTGAATCCTACTGCTACTACTACTACTGCTACTACGTCATCAAACACCCAGTGCATAATTGGTACTCTAGAAGATGATTCTCGTGAAACCTCTTTCTCTGGACACGATACTTCAGACACAAACCTAGCTACGTTAAGAGATTATTACACAAGTTGTGACTTTTTGTTATAAAATAAAATATAAACTTTAGGTTAAGAGTATTTAATAAACCCAAAAAAAACGTAAAAATATTTTACTATTTAGTTAGTATAGTTTAAAAAAACATGCTTTGACTTGCATTATTTGTCACTGGAAATACATTTAACAGAAAGTTCTAGAAGTTTCTAAGTGTAGAGAGAGGGAAATTCTGGAGCGGGGATTGCTCTCTATAAAAGTAGAGCTGGACTGCGTTGGCTTCTCGGTCTCAAAGTTGTCTAGCTCTTCGATACATACCAAAAAAAAGTGACAAGTTTCTGTAAGAAAAATACAATGACTCTATTAATCAGTTGAACCTTACCAAGATTAACAAAGTGTGCAACATGGATGGTATCCCTATTGAAAAAATCCGCCTGGATTTCCACACAGAATTACACGTGGAAATCCGCGTTTGTATCTTGGACAATCCGCGCGGAATCAGTGCAGAAATCCG
>WNHD01013855.1:0-14497 GCA_011057455.1 Ganaspis sp. Gsp50 | reverse complement strand
ATTCACCACTTTTTACAGAACTCTGTTCAGTAGATGTCTATATCCGCTGCTCCGCAACAGTTCTGTAAAATTTAAGGAAATAATTTTTTCAGTGTATTTCAAAAGTATTATATAGTATTTAAAGAATTTATATACTTATTAATTTATATATGTGTTATTACAAATAATATAATTACTACACATATCAACATATATATGAGAGCATTAATTTATTAGAGAATTCGTAAATTGAAGTTTTAAATAATAAAAAACTATATTCTAATTAAATCCATCGACCAGGATTATATAGATGTTCTGTACAAACTACCTACAGAGATTCCATCAACGATAAGATTCACTGACTTATTCAAGGGTCTTAATTTAACCACAATCACTGTCTTTCGTGCACCCACGGAATAACAGGTAAAAAATAGAACTACACGAATTCGACGAATATATATATATAACTTAACAGGAAGAAACTCATCTTGTTTAAGAAGGTTTTCTATTTAAAAAAAAGTAATTAATTTGAATTAAAAATTTCTACATTTCGTTTTAGAACCATTTCTTTCTCAATTATTTTCGTACCTTTCAAAGTTCTAAAAATAAAAATACGAAAATGTACTTGTTTCACAAAATTGTGACAAGCTCCTTATGTGTATTTGTATATATAAAATCGGAGTCCATCTTTCTAAGAAACTACATCCAAATACTTTGTCTGTGATATTCATAACTCAATTTTAGTTCAACGACGCATACACTAATCTATTTTTTAGTGAAGTATTTTTTGTCTTCAAGTTACGGTTTCTTAAAATTAAGGGTAATTTTATCCTGTTTAGAGGAAAAGCAAGTTTTCCAAGGGAACGAATTTAACATGTATAGTTGGTTAGCGTATATTCGTAAACTCTTGCAACAAAGTAGGTGTTATCTTTAAAGAGGACTCTACCCTTAAGTCTGGGACGACCCTAATCGCCGTGGAAACGAGCACGGTTGTTAATTAAAATTAAGCTTAAAAAGCAAAAAGTAAAAAACTATGCGGCGAGCTAAGTAAAATAATGCATCCTTCCTTCATTTTCTTTCAGACAAAATCCTTGCAGAATTTAAACTCTGCTATTGATATGTAAAAACATCTCTATTTACTTTTTCAATTAACTTGGTTTATTTTCAGCTCGTTTCGTGCACAAAGCTTCAATAAACATTCTTAAAATACACATGCAACTTGAGAATAATGTAAATAATAATATATATTCAACGCATGATAAATAATAAATAATAAACATAAATAAAACATTTCAAAGTTAATTAATTAATTAAAATCGTAACTAAACACGATATTTAAAATGGAAGTGATGACTCTCAAATTGCAATTTATTTAACTGATTAACGACACTTTCGGACTAAATTGAATTCTATTTAACAAAAATTCAATTTAAAAGAAATTTATGTGTAAGAAAGAAAGGTTACAATAAAAGAAAGTTTAAATAAAATCTAATCGCTAGGATTGGCTATAGATTCCCTGAAAGTTTTAATATGAGATTTTCGATTGGGATGCGTTACTGAATCATCATCATGAAAGAAGACTAGAAGAAGTTCTAATATCATGAAGATAGTGGAAAGAGGGATGCGATTTCTTTTAGGTGTAAGCTGGCTTATCACACGTTCAGATCGAAAACCAATTTGAAAGCAATATGGTGCTCAACGCCTTCCATATCCTTTATCAAATATCAGATCCTGAACGAGAGAAGATCGCTTTGCTTTCCTTCGAAATAATTTCGCTTCAGACACTTTAAAGAATATAAGTTTCACAGCATTATCTAATTTTAACGAATGTCAGAAAATGATAACTATATTTTCGCCACTGAATTATCAATATTTCACCTTTATATTTATGCTTATTCAATATTAAATTACCAATTTCCCGGAAATTGAATCGACTATTTAAAGTACAGAAATTTCATTAGCTTAAAAGTAATGTAGGATGACATAAACTGCAAAACAGAAGAGTAAAAAAGTCTAAATCGTTACATGAATTTCGTTTAAGTATATGAGCTCAAGGAAAAAACTTAAGATTTTATCATTGCCACACTCATATCGTGTTTCTTACTTTCCCCCTTCAACCTTTTCTCGAGGGTGACATTTTACTATATGACCTTCGTGGTATGAAGTGGCTGACTAAGATGAAACAGAAATGAGATCAACACTTTCTACTCAGGTCACCTATATTTCTTTAAAAAAAAGAAACTTGAGCTTATTTATCTGAATAACACTGCTCATAAAAAAGCTACATTCTCATAATTTAACAACTTTATTTACACTCTGTTTATAAACAAAAATAACATTAAACATTTTATAGCTTTTAAAAATTATTAGCTACTTTTATTTTAACAATTTATTAGATTTTAAATTAATTATTTTTGCTACACTACAAAAACTGGTGTCTTGTTGTTGGTGTCTTACCGGAAGACGTTTAGACATTTTCAAATGTCTTAAACACTGAATGTCTTAAATTATAAGACACCTTTTGCGTCTAAAAACGCAAATAAAACATTTAAGTGTCTTATACGAAGACACCAGTTTTTGCAGTGTAGATGTTGCAAAATAATTTGAAAACCACACTGAGAAAACATAACAATGATAACTACTTACATTAGTAAAATTAACTCAAGCAACTGACAGGAACAACCTATTACATACTTTGTATCTTAACCAAGAAACTAGTAAACTTAAACAAGTATTTTGGGAAATTAACCCAAAAAACTGGTACAATCACACAGAAAAAAGGAAGTGTAGTTTTAACCCTAATATCTGTTTTAAAAGAAGCTGCATCATTTCTAATCCTTGTGGAGTTGTTTTAACCCAAGAAGGTTAAAACTACTCGATTTTTTGGAAAGTTTTTACACCGATTTTCGGGTTCTAACAATCGTTCACTTTACATTAATTCTCCGCTCATTTCTGGTTTTAACCCGAATGCAAGTACTTTTCTGAAACTATACGCATCAAGTCGAACACTTTTTTTTCTGTGCAACTAACTACTTTGTTATCTTAATCAAGAAACCAAGTGTTTAGTAAAATTGACTCAAGAAGCTGGTAGAATTATCCAACAACTTATTATCTTGACCAAGAAATTAGTAGAGTTAACCAAGTGTTTAGTAAAATTGACTCAAGAAGCTGGCAGAATCAACCAACAACTTATTATCTTAACCAAGAAACTAGTATAAAGTTAACCAACAGTGCAAAAACTGATGTCTTGAAATAAGACATCAAGTATCTTACCATGAGACATTTAGCGTTTTAAGACAGCAAAATAAGAGATTTTTTGGCGTCTTAAAACGCTAAATGCACAGTAAAAACAAAATCTTAAACCGTTTACATCTTAAAACCAAAATGACTGAAAGTCACCAAATTTTTTGCCTTAAAACAAGATTAAGTCAGTTTTATTTCTTAAAATCAAACTCTTGATGCTGAAATTTAGTTGAAATCGGATCTGATGTAAACGGGTTCAGTCTAAAATGGTCTGAAAGTAAGACTTCTTTTTTACAGTGTGTCTTACGGTAAGACACTTGATGTCTTAGTTCAAGACATCAATTTTTGCAGTGAAGTCTTTAGTCAAATTTACTCAAGAATCTGATAGAATTAACCAACTATGTTACCTTAACCAAGAAACTAGTAGAGTTAACCAAGTATTTAGTAAAATTGACTCAAGAAGCTGGTAGAATCAACCAACTACTTTGTTATCTTAACCAAAAAATATAGTAAAGTTAACCAAAAACTTAGTAAATTCAACCAAGAAGCTACACTGAAAAAAATGTCTGGTTAACTTAACTAGAAAGGAATGTTAAATATGCCCTTACTATTTTTAAGTTAACCAGAATTCTAGTTAATTTAACCAGAAAAAATAGTAAAGGCATATTTAACATTCCTTTCTGGTTAAGTTAACCAGACATTTTTTTCAGTGTAGTAAACCTTCTATACAACCATTTACTTGGTAAATAGTACCAATTATTTGTTTAGGTGCATTAAATTTATTTTGAACCCTGTACATAAATTGAGCTTCGTTGACAAGAAGGCATTTGCAGAAATTTTGAAATGTTGAAGAGGGGAAACGATTTGATTCGACATATCTGAGTGGTTGAGAAAATCTAGTTCCTCTCGACAGACCGTTACTTCTTCCACACAACCTCTTCACCAGAGGGAAGATTGCGATTAAATCGAAAAATATTCTCCGGACGTTCTTTCGGAAAACGTGCCTGAAATAACGCAAATCGACGCTACGGGTTAACTGAAGGTGCTAGAAGGTGAGCACCAGAATGCTCTGATGTGACGTGTGAGAGCGAAAACAAGCTTTCTCATCCAGAGGAAAATAATTCCCTAGACGCTTGTTTTGTTTTTTACAATGTTCTTTATGCTACTCCTCGTAAAATTTCCACCTGGAGCTTTCGCAGTCGGTTAAAAAGATCGCAATAGGGTGATCCTTGTCTTAATTCTTTTCATGTAACTATAAAAAAATCTCACGAACAAAAAGCTTGTGTCAAAAAATGCTTTTATAATTTAAAGAAAAATTCTATAATGTTGATGGTTAACTTAATATCGTATTTATCTTTTATTTCTTTTTTACTTCTTTCTTGTAGAACAATTTTTCATTCATCATTTACTTTACAATCTATATACAGATTGTAAAGTAAATGATGAATGAAAAATGAATGCGTATACGCATTTAAATTAATCTTCATTTCACAAAACTAACTATAATTTAAAATAATCTTTTATTTTCATATTTATTAGAATTCAAAGCAATTCGTTATTCTTTTTCAAAAATATATATTTGACATTTTTCTCTGATATTATTCGACAGAGTGGAATAGAAACGATTACCAATTTTTCAAGCTTTTAATTTTGCCTCACATTTTTCTACAAGTTGCTCAAGAAATCATTCATGTTTAAAAGCGGTGGCTTTGCTTGAGCCACTTTTATATTTTTTACCTCGAATTCGTTGGAGTAAATGTCGATGCTTGCGGCACAGTGAATATATCGGGGCAAAAGCACTTTGTTGTTACGATTCACCCATTCTTCAATATGCAGCGCTTTTCGCTTTTTAGAAAAACAATCAAAGCAGTAAATATTTTAAATAAATAAACTTTATCTCATACCTAAATATTACTTAAAACTTTCTTAGAAAAATGTGATATTCCAAAAGTTGATTGTTAATAATCAGGATTGATTTCGTATAATTGAGTTTGATATAGTTGATAATAATTAATTAATTATCATTGTTACTTGTTTTAGAAAGTGAAGTAAACAAATCTTCTTTTAGAGAAAATCTATTTGCTTGGAAATCAAAATTGTTTCCGAAAAATAGTTTTTGGACAACGAAAATAAAATTTTTATAAGAAAGAACCTTTACTCTGTTTCTTTTTCCAGCTTTGGCGCAAAGTTTAAATGAAATTTAAAAATTCTACTAAACAGTTTAGAAAGCTTGCAAAAATAAATTAAATATTATATTGTTACAAGAAGCATTTTACAAATGAAAATTTTCAGTATCATTTGAGTGTCTAGTTTTACAAAAATCATTTCACACGTAATGTGAAATGGACGAATTAGGGTATCTATACGTTACTCCGTTAAAGTACAATCTCGTGTTCTCTCTGAAATGTGACACAAAACTTCTTTTTCTGACTCCCACCTGAATTAAACATTTATACTTTAATATTTTAAACTTTTGCTCAGCAAATAAATCTCCCAAGTAAAAAATGCATCCAAAATATTAATTCTGCTAAAAGAGTTTTTAACAAAAACTATATATTGAAAATATGAACTGTAATTTTACATATACAGAAACTAAAAAGATTATGAATATATTACTAAGCTTCATACATGTTAACAAAAAATTGCTTTGTACTTTTCATTCAATGCTGTTATGAAAAATTATTTAGTATTTTTATAAAAAACAGTTTTGCTTTTTTAACAAAAATTGTTTTTGTGCTCGCAAACGCATGCTATTTTTAAAAAACACAAGTTTTGTAAACAAAAAAATACTGTAGAAATATGGAAAAACGTTGGTAGAAAATAATTTTCACTGAGTTTAAAACAATGCAGAGAATGAAGAGATATTAAAAGTGGTTTGAAACAAGCACATATATTTATTTGAATCAAATAAATAATTTTCTAAGTGTAAAATCCAATGCAGAAATGTACGAAAGTTGAAATCAGCTCGAGTATATTTTGGAAGGTTTTGTCTAGAGCTGAAATGTCTGTTTTCGAGGAGCTTCGTAGCTATAAAATTAAATTAGAGCGCCTTTTCTTTTATCCGTCTTGTACGTGCTTCTCAAGAAAGCGTGATAGCATTCGCAAATACAACACTTTGGTTTGTGTGTATCTTGAAAATACTTTTTGTGCCTTGCACTTAAAAAAAAATAAACAAATACAAACGAGTTTGCTCATTTCTTGAAAGCAAAAAGCACATTCCGTATAAGAAATATTTAGCAAACTGTGAATTTAATGGAAAAACTCCGAAAACAACATTTTAGCTGAAAAACTGTTATTTTTACTGTCAGAAGTTTGTTCAATAAAAACAAAACTTTAATGCATTTTATAAAGAAATTTAAATATAAAAAATAATTGTTTTTCGTTCACAGATATGTCTTTTGGGCTTCGCCATTAGTGACAACAGTACTTATGAAGGAGGCACAGAAGTTACTTACACTGAAACCGAATTTGAAGCATTCACAACCAACCAGGTAAAGTTTATTCAAAGAGATCAGCTGAATATTACTAAACCAATTAAAATTATATAAATTCCAATTGAGGAAAATACTAATAAATAATAATAAACTAAAAATATTAGACTTGGAACTAAATCTTTATATTAGATTTAAATAAAATCATTTACTCTTAAAATTAAATCTCAAGAATTGAAATCAAATATCCTCTGTGACACAAACTACCTCGACAATTTTAACTCCAACATATGAGACAATTTGACACTAAATTAAATTCGGAATTTATTAAATCAAATTGAAAAGTCTTGACGTGAATAAAGTATTTTTTCTATAATTCGGTAGACTTGGTGATATTTTAGGTTATAAATTCATTTGAAAAAGATATTCTTGGAATGAAAGTTGACAAAAATTAGATTACATTTTTCTCGAGGATCTCAATAATTACGAAACATATTTAAAGTTCAGAAATATATTTTAGAATTGTCAGGCAAAAGATTAATTTTATGTGATTTTATGTGATTAAAGATTAATGTGACTAATTTTATCATGAAGAAATAAATAACAAATCATCTATAAGTGTGCATATTATTTATCATATAAAGACTACTTTTGCAAGTCCAATATAGTTCAAAATAAACTAATGTTTTTTTTGTGCAAGTCGTTAAAAGAACATAAAATTTTAAGAGAAAAAACTATGAAAGAAAGTAGAAAAGCCGGAGGTAATTTGCAAGTTTTATGCGTATAACTGCATGCAAGAGTTCAATAAAATGACGTGGACATACGTTTATATGGTATCTTTGTTAAGCCATAAACACCATGCTTTTATATGTATCTTCAGAATAATTTAAAAAGTCTTTTAGTGAGATTATAAGAACTTTAACCTAGAAAGATCATCTTTCTTAAAAATGAAACGCGAGATATAACTCATATTCCAATATAACTTATTTTTAAATTAGTTTCTTCTCGTAATTATCCTCTCCAGTGTTTATTTCCATTTCCTTTTAACTGTAATTTTTTCAATCTTTTACAACTACTTTTTCCCTCGTCTTTATTATTCACGCTTCTTTTATTATTTTTATTTATTCATAACTTGAATATTCTTTTCTTGAAATTATTTTTCAAGGATTCTTGCTTTCTGTGTTTTCTAGTAAGCTGATGTTTTCGTAAGCAAATAAACTCGATTCTTTTGAAAGAACATATAAATTTGATTCTTTTTTCATTCGTGGCACACGTCGCTCTGATTGTATCGCTTGCAAGACATAAAACAAACTTCGCAAAGGTTGTTCTTTGTAGACCTGCATCTTCGACATACCAATTTTCAAAGCTTCGTCCTGGGAGTATCGAAATCTCTTTCATATCAGGAATTTATTCTTCACGAAACATTTTATGAAAAATGAGTATTTCTAGTCTGACAAAAGAATTTTATTTTTTTCTCTCGAAAGCTTCAAGATCTACTTAGGATTCACTCCACAGAGAAAGGACTATTTTTCTGTCTATTGAAAACAATTGTAATTTTTCAAATTTTTTGCATTATATTACAACACGGATAATATTTACGGTACGGAAAAAATATTTATGTGCTAAATGAAAAAAAAGAATCACCAGAAAATAAAAAACAGTATCGAATTTCCCAAAAGATGTAAATAATTCAAACTTGAAAAAATATGAAACTTTGTTTCAAAGTTAATAATTATTATTCATCAACGAGTGACGATTCAGTAAGTCCCTTTATATGAGATTCTTAACTCAAAGACAAAAGTAACAGATCGAAGCTGAAGCTTCCAGTTCTTAATGAAAGTGCTTCTCGGCAATTTCTCTCGTCTCCATAAACTTCAAAGATCAAGAGCAATCTCAATATTTATCTATTTTAGGATTAACATATTCTCATTGTGCTAAAGATCAAATAAAATAAAGCATATTCATTTCACAATTAAGCAGTCTCATTTCCTGCCTGTAATTAACATTAAACAACTTGAAATCCCTTGAAAGTTGATTTTATTCTAGAAAACTCTGCATGTCACTCTACAAAAAATAAACGTCGACAGACGGAAAATAAATGTCACTTTCCGGTGAGATGAAATTCTGTCATATGCGAGTAAAAATACGAACTTTGATTTAAAAGCTGCAAGGTAAATAATCTGACGATGGAATAAAAATCAGTTGAAACGCAAACACATGAATTTTTCTCCTTACACAAAAATTCAAGAGAGAATATTTTTACTTTTTGAGTGGTCACATGCGTGTGCATTTAACCATCCTGAAAACTAGCTATTTAAGACTTGTTTTTATTTGAAGATTGCTTTAAACTGGGACAAATAAAATATTAAAAAAACAAAGAATATACGTATCTTTTTCTTTGTTTTGAAGAACAGAAGAATAGAAATTAAATAACAAAAGACTAGCAAATGCAATTCTGGAAATTCGGGACGAACGTAAACGTTTAAATCTAATACACGAGCGATAAAGCAAGTTGCCTAAATGTATTCCGCACAGCATTAATATTTCACTTTCATTTGCAAGGAAAGTTAAATATTTTCAAAGTATTATCCGGGCAGCAGAATCGTCTACTGTGTCGAATAGGTCGGCTTCAAGTGTACTGACCCCCTCTTGAATATAACATTATCTTTCTACTCTTAGCAAGCCCAGTGCAGTTCAACTCGTGAAAATGAGTTGAAAGAAATAAATAACTCATTCTAAGAGGAAAATTAGCCGTTTTATCGCGCTTCCTATGACCCACTTTTCTCTTCTTTCAAAAATCCCTGTTAAAATTTATAAATATTTTCAAGTCCCGTAAAAAGGGTAAAAGAAGAAAAAAATACCGGTTTCTCGTTTCATTCCATTTCAAGAAAATTTTCTCGAAAATCCCTAAAATAGAGAATGTTATTAAACTTTCAGTCCAAAAAGTTTAAATCTATGCTTTTTGTTAAATTAAACTTTACAAATGAAAGCAAACTTTTCAAATGGAAATTAAATAATAAACGTAATGGAAACTCGAAATAAATATAGCATAACATAATTGAATGGAAAAAGTACAATGTACTTTTTCTTAAAAAAAAGACTTAAAAAAAAGAAAATTTTGCAAAGTAAAATATTCACTGTAAAAATAGTTGAAAGCAAAAATAAGAAATTTTGGTTATTTTAAAAACCTGAATATCTGGAAAAATGTGACTGGCGGATAAGGAAATTGAAAAAACGATAGTTGGAAGCTGATTAAAAGAAAATTAAAACTTACAAGTTTTTAGCTATTTCAATATAGCTGTGAAAAAGGTACACTGAAAAAAATAAATAGCTGATTCAGACAACGTATGGCAGTTCCACCAATACGTGTACCTAACCTAGTCACAATTATGACTAGATTAGGTACATATTGGTGGAACTGCCATACGTTGTGTGAATCAGTCATTTATTTTTTTCAGTGTACGAGAATAAAAGAGTTATTATTCGACAATATATGTAGATATACACGGAACGACATTTTATTTTAAAGTTTGATAGTCAGTCTTTAAAGTGAGACTATTCGTAGTTTAAACTAAAAAATAAATACAGTAACTTTTAAACGGTTTCATAAAGAGGAATTCATAGATGAGGAATTCATAAAGAAATATTAAAATTTGAACCTACACTTTTAATTTTAATATATAGTCACTATCAAATTCTAATTTTCTTCATGAAACAATTGAAAAGTGACAGTATTTATTTTTTAATTCAAACTACGAATAGTCTCGCTATATAAAAAAATGACTATATCAAAGTTTCAAATGAATTAATGAAACTTGAAATTTCCGTGTAATGTTTCAAAAATAAATAAAATATTATTTACGTTCGAAACCTTATTCAGTCTCTTTTTTATGTACAAGTATCATAGATTTACCCTATATGTATAGAAAATCCGGAACTACTGAATTGTATAAAGAAAAGATATAAAGGTTAATATAGTCGGTAGGTACATGCAATATGTATACCATGAAATGGGATATAGAGAGGTGAGTGGCTTGTCTCTCAAAGGTTGAAACTCTTGGATTAGCATAATGCTGTATACGACACAAATGCGGAAAAAATATCGATTAATTCCGACAAAAATACCAGTGTTACTTCATGTTGTCTGACTATACTCACTTACTCTACTTCTATTGAGCCGATAGA
The DNA here is from genome assembly GCA_011057455.1 of Ganaspis sp. Gsp50. Lineage (NCBI taxonomy): Eukaryota > Metazoa > Arthropoda > Insecta > Hymenoptera > Figitidae > Ganaspis > Ganaspis sp. Gsp50. The sequence continues at coordinate 3,659 of WNHD01013855.1, read as the reverse complement.
GATAATATTCACGTCTATAGGATTGTCTGGCGCAAAATACTTCTCCACTACTTGGACGTTTGAATACCTCCAATAAAAACTTTGCAAATTTGTGTCCCTCACTCATCTGACAGTCAATATTCGCATCAAATCTCGGCCTCATATTCTCTGCGGTTCTTTATACAGTTCAAATTCTTTGTATTCATGCAAACTTTTCCTCTATCACGTTTCACTCTCGCGCTTTGCATTTTTATTCTCCCTTCATTTGAATTGATTGAAAATAAACTGTTTTTCAGGGATTTGGCTACAATGAAAATGGCTGTCATAAAAAATTACTCTATAGTCACTTGGTTAAGGGAAAATCAGTTAAATTAACCTCCTTTGTTATGCAATGAATTATTTTCCCTTATAGGCAGTTGAACTATTTCATTTGAGTTAAAATATACTAATAAAAAACAACTCCAAATTGTAGTAAATTTAGCTACTGTCCAACGATTGCTTCACGGAGGCAATAAAATATTAATTTTCTTCCAAACATGGAAAACTGCACTCTAAATCTGAATCAGTCAAATATCACTGTTTCTCAGTCAATATTGACTGATTCTCAGTGCCTTAGCTTTCTTTAAAAATTCCTTTAAAAAAATTCAAATTTCAAATTCTTTTTAAAAATTTATTTCAAAATTAAGAGTGTAAGAAGACCATTTGCTGCTAGGAATACTTAAATAAAAATTGTCACGATTACAATGCTTCCTCTATAACGAAGCAAAAATAAGTTTAATTTGACTAAACTCATAAATTTGTAGTTTAATTTACATTAACTATGTATTATTTTTAAACAATAAAGCCAAAGCAAAATTATTTTATAAACATAAGTATAGAAGTAATCTTAATGAATAAATTTATTTAAATTAAAAATGCATTTGTGCAATACAATTTTGATGTTTAAAATGTCACGTTTTTAAACTGAAGGGTTTCCAAAATTTTTTTGTGTGTTTAACAATTTTCTTTGACACCTTAAATTGTGTGGTGCATAAAAGCGCCTTTATGAAATTTAATAGAATTACTTTCAACACATAGTTTCATTATTCAGCGAGATGATCCCAAAAGGTAAAATGTGGAACTAGAACACTGGATATTAATTTAAGTTGGCTATATTATATTATTTAATTCTACTTGATTCTATTCTATTCTATATTTTATTTTATTCTATTCCATTCTATTCTATTCTAATCTATTCTATATTTTATTTTATTCTATTCTATTCCATTCTATTCTGTTTTATTCTATTATTTTATTTATTATAATCTACATTCATCTAGTAGAATTTTGTACCTTTCTGTCCCGTTTTTGTAACAGAATACCCAATACTCTTAAACTGCTTTAAAGTATAGAATAAAACGCACTTAGCCATGAGAAATTCAATGTAATAATCAATAAAATTGAATCGCGCGTGTTCTTACAATGAAGTATCGTATCTTTTCTTTTATGTTTTAAGGTTGGGAGGCTTTAGCGATTCGACCCTCAAGTGCTGCTCAAGCAAAGGGTGAGAATCGTCTAGTAAGCACTTGCGTGTATAGAATACCCATCCCTCTCGACCCTTAATTGTGAAGCTACGATTTGCTAATTTCATTTAACGGGTGTCCAAAATCAAATATAATCGCTTGAGCATCGAAAATTTTACGACAGATTGCCCAACTAACTACGATTAGAGCAACGATTAGAGTCACGCTAACCAAACATAACTGTTGTGGCACGAAGTTATTCATGTTTCGAATTCTAAACCTCCTACTCAATGCAATGGGATTATGCGACTATAAATGCTTCATAAAAAAACTCGAATGATTCATATTTTTCATGCAGTTACTTCATTGTAAATGTTAGATTTTATTTAATCTGTGTTTCAAATCAAATTTAAACAATGTCAAACTAATGACTTTATTACTCTTTTTATCGAGGATGAATTTTTGTACAAATATAATTTTTTTAGACAACAAAATTACTAATGAGACAAGCTTGGAAAATTAACTTTTCGCGAGAGGAATTCTGAGTTTGTGTATTTTCTTATGTATTAAATTAATAATTTCAAACTTATCCAGCAACTTCAATTTCATTTCTAACTTCATTAGACTTGTTCATTTCTTTTCTTTTTCAGGAAACAGGTTTTATAAATCTCTTACAATGTATGAAACGTTGTACAGTTATCCATAATTCATGACATAATTTGCTAAGAGTGCTTCGAAGCAAAGAGGCGCTTTTATTAACGTAAAAAGAAACCCTTTTTATCGATTTAATCATAGTTTGATATACGACATAAAATTCACAAATGTTCAGATTCATATATTTTAATTCGTGAACTTTATTTATGATTCATAAACCCTAATTTTTACTTTAGAAAACTTCACTTACATTTATAAACAATAATTTTCAATTTATGGGTCTTATTTTATAAATAATAAAAAATGCATTATAATCGAAAATAAATTGTCAACAAAATTGTAATTTATTAAATTAATTTACAAGCATTGTTAAACAATTAATGAACTAACGTACCTATATATACCTTTTGTAAACATTAATTTTTTCTTCAAAAATAAAATAAAATTTCAATTAAATGGTTACAAAAAGAAATTAAAAAAACAAAGCTGCCTCTTGAGGAAGCAAAATGATTCCACTCAAAGAAAATTAACGCGGTTTATTGACACACAATTTAATAACTAAAAGTTGTGACTGAATGAAAAATGTTCATTAATTAAAAGGAGTATTTTTCACAGAGTTTGAAAAACAAATATTTGATGTGAAACGTTTGAATAAAAATGAATAGAATACAATCTGCATATTTGGAAAAATATGTTTTTACTTCAACGAAATAAAATCTTGATGAAACAAAAGATTTTAAATGTAAAAGGATCTCTGGTACGAATTTCGTGATATCGGAAAGAAACTGTTGTCTTCTTAACTTTAGCAATTTGGAGGGGCACTCTGATGAGAGTGTAATAATCTTTCGTGCCACCCTCGACAATTTCCTGTACGATGGTAGGTCGAATTCTCATTGATTCGGCTTCCGTATAACTAATCTTGAACTCAAATTACGAGTTAACTTGGAGAATCGAATTAATTTTTTTTAACTTGCTCTCTTTTTTGTGTGTTCCGTTTACTCTTCGCTTATTGATCTTGATAAGAGAATCGAATTTCCGTTAATCAGGAATATTTTTCACCTGAATACTTTTTAGACAACGACTGTTTCAATATCTCATTATATTAATTAACTTTTGCATAAAGATTTAATTACTTCTGAATTTATTTACAACCTCATTCTACAGTTCAAACTGTTAAAAATGTATATTGTCGTATACTCTAAAAAATCTATATTATAATATGCTCTAAAAAAATTGTATTATCATATACCCTAAAGAAATGTATATTATCTTTAAAAGAATTAAAATACTTAAAATGTTAAGTATTATGTTTTGAATGAAAATGAAAATCTAATGGAGAATACTCTCTAAATCTGGAAGAGTGCGGTTTACCCTTTGAAATAATAAGAAATTTGACTATTAATTAGTAGAAAACTACTAATTTGCAGTAGAAAATTACTAATTTTAAATAGTAAGTAAAATAATTTACTATTTCAAATTAGTAATTTTCTACTACCAATTAGTAGTTTTCTACTAATTAATAGT